>JAOWBN010183908.1:0-16630 GCA_028565015.1 Pinguicula moranensis
CACCAATACGGATATGTTAGCAAGTTTTAAGTCACTTTCTTTTCAAGAAAATAGTTAATCTCATTAACTATAACGTATCAACGCTTACGCTAGAACATTGATACTCGTAGTTGACAAGTATATTGGATTGACCCAATTAGAGTTTTGTCAATGTGTGTGACCCTATAGGTTCCCAATAGTTTTTTTAATGGACCTTGAATTAACATAATCAAATTACAGTTAATGAACATTAATCCATAATTCAAATCCATATACCATGAGTGACCTCTAGCCACATATCATGTCTTCCAAGTATTGAGCCTAGTCATGTAAAGAGACTATCCCTTTCATGAAATAGCAATCGCGTAATTAATATTCTTTCACTTTTTTTCATATCCCTTATATTGCATATTGAGGTTATTTGTCATCCTCTGTTGATATATGCAAAAGATTCGTTGTACCAGAGATCATGATCTTTGAATATTGATTAAAACTCTTTTTCTAATTATACCAGCACTTTGATTAAAAATTTCATGACCTCTTACAACTAGCCGTAAAGATATCGTCTTCTAACTATTTAGGATTCCAATCATTCCGTACTTCATATTACTCCAAAGACTACCCATTTGCGGTGTAACTCCAAATAGAATCAAAGACTGACATATATACTCAAGTATCTACGGTGAACGTATTGACTTGTACCTGGCGAACGTCAATTTGGTCATTAATGTGGTCCAGGTGCTTTAGATGGTTGATGGCATATGCTAGACTTTGTATCGGCATGCGCCGAAATCTATTTTAAGGCATCACTGATGGTTTGCGATCTATGCTGGTTTGTTTTACTCGGGCACAAGATTTTGTATCGATTGAAGAAACTCTTTCTGTCATAATCGTCAAAGTGCGTAAGCATAAATTTAAAGTGTGTGATAGAAAAAAGAAATCATAGTTCCATACCCATGAATCCATGTTGATTTACATAGCTTTTAACAAGAGTACGAGAAGAGGTATAACTTTGTAAGAAGCTTTCAGACAAAGTTCTTCAAGGTAGTTTCCATCTAGAAGGTGTTCAAGTGTCCACCCTCTATGGAATTCTACATCAACTCACTTTGAGAGACTTATACAACACTTAGTATGGTTATGTCTGTTCTTGGAGTGCTAGTTCCTATTTGGTTTCAATACTTTCCCAGAAGATGAGAAGAAGGATCAAATACTTCACCGTAATTCTCCAAATTCTCCTCAGGGTAAAGAGAGAAACCAAGGAGAAGAGACTTCTCTTTCTATCTTCTCTATGTCTCAATGCATGTATTCTCATTGAACGTGCTAGCCTTGCATGCATTATTTCATTTGAAGAAAATAGACACTAACTTTACACATCTAATATATATAAGTCTAGTAACATTCCACTAACTCATCTCCATGAATTAGTACATTTCAAGAAAGATCCAACTACATGTATAGTTTTGTGAACATTCAAAAGCTCCCACAAACATCTCATATTTTTATTTAGGCCCCTCAAGTATCATATACTTTAAATTGCTCCCTAACTCTTACCTTGACGCAATTCGGCCCCTCTAGAGCTTAGTGTTATTATGTGTGATCCTATGGGTTCTTAATATCTTGGCAATGAACCACAAATTAATGTAATCATATTATTGTTAATTAATTAAGCTCCTTATGTAAAATTGATAGCAACAAGGTTTCTTTCTTCTAAAAAGCTACGACAATCATGATCTTGATGCAGAATGTTCTGTGAGGTTTATGAGGCTAGACGAGCTATATACTGTTCACCCTTAGCCACCACCACTACAGGGATGGCTCTCTAGAACACATCTGAGCTATGTACTCATCCCAGAAAGGCATGAATATGTTGATAGCTATGATGATTGTTCTGGTAGAAAAGCGGATAATAATAATGACTTAAATGCTAAGACTCGTCACACGCATAGATGATGCATGGGGAGTCTTTGTAGTTCATCCTTACCTACACATAGGGAAGGGTAGTGTTTGATTGATCATTAGATCGAGGGAAAGTTTTAAAATGTATTCTCCAGCCTATGGTATCTTTTCAATCTTTTCAATATATTTTTTCTTTTCAATGTAGCTCTTCGATCATAGGTCGCTGGTGTAATAGTACTTATGATCATTACATGTAAATACTCAATATTATTAATATAAATGTTAGCCTTTCCCAAAAAATAATAATTAAGCTCCTTTAATTCATTAATCCCTAATTAATGTTCATATCCCACGAGTGATATTTAGTAATATGTCAAGGCAACACAATTATTGAGAATAGTCATGTTAGGAGACTATCCCTTTCAAGAACTTGTTCCCATGTAATTCTTATCCCTTCATCTTCTCATATCCCAATCTACCATATAGAGGTTGTTTGTCATTCTGTTTACTATATTCTTAAAATTTCTTGTACTGAAAATGATGATCTTTTAGTATTAATCAGTGATTCCTTATCTCACTAATACCATGGTTAGGAATATTTAGTATTGATAACATTATCAAGGTAGTCTCTTCATTACAATATTTTGTGATCTACTTTGAGTAATCAATACTTGTGCTTCATTGTTAGACATGCAGTAAAAGGAATAAATTAATCAACTATTGAAGAATGCTAGTAATCAATATGCTTTGATACAAAAGTGTTGCTACAAATTTCCCTAAAATAATTGGCCTTAAGACACAACACTAACATCGGCGGACGCCAAACTTTGCTTCAAGACATCACTAATGGACTGATACGATCTTTGATAGATTAGTACCATCTTATGTAGAGTATTCAAATTCACATGAACAATTTTTTACTTGAGGACAAACAGTTTTTAGGAGAGAGGTGACGATGTGAATGTTGGAGACCCTACAAGAATTTAGATTAGTGCAATGTTTAAAGTAATGTGGACCCTGTGGTATAAATTATGGAAAATGCATTTTCATGATTTCTTCTAATCAAAGACACAAACGATGTCGGATCTGTGTACCAATGTAACTAGAGTAAGAAAATTGATTGAGCATCTTCCTATCCAAAGGATATCCGATTTGAACGGTCCGATAGTGAGATATGAATTTCGCAACAAACCACTTTTTGTTCATCTGCTTTTCGCAGCACTCCACGGTCTTGGTATTAAATGCTATCGGAGGTCTTAACATGTTCCTATCAAGCTGAACTTATGCCCAGTGATAGATGACGTATCATTCCATATTTTGACAATAGGATACCAAAATCTAATGGTCCAATTGTGGGATAGTAAATTTGAAACATATTGTTCTAAAACTAAAAATTAGCACGTGAGTTATTGAGACAATATTGAGCATATGGAATGTTGTGCATGTCAGAGTTCAAAGACCCTGTTAGAAGATGCCGCGATCGGTGTTCATTTTTCTTATTTTGTTTTTTTAATTAAATTAGTCAATTAGTTGGTGAGAATTTTAAATTTTTATGTAATTAGGTAAATTCTTACCTTTTAGGAATTAAATTAAGGATGGACTTCTTACTTAAGTTAAAATTTTAATATGATATAATTAAGGTAGGACTCTAATAAAGCTAGGAGATGGAGCTCCATACTTTGATTATGTTTCAATGGCATAACATAAATTCCTCCATATTCTTTTTGAAAATTTCTCTCCGTACAAGGAGAACTCCATGAACAAGAGCTCCATTCCTTGGTGAACCAACGACTACATTAATCATTTAAGACTGAAGCTGATTTGTTTTTTTTTGTAAAAACCAAAATTCATTAAAATAAAAGGTACAAAGTTTGAAAACGGAACCAAAAACTAAACTAGATCATGGCGTCCAGCCTTACAGGAATAATGATTATACAATAATGATCTATATTCTCCTTTGCTAAGCTGATTTGTTGATCTTGATAGAGTAGAACATAGACTCCCTGTTATCTCCTTCCTCCCCGGGGATACTCTAGGTGCCCGGGGAGACCTGAGCACCTAATTCCATTGTATTACTACTTCAGATGGTTTTACTTTAGAGGTGCGTCCCTTAAGATGCAAAGCTTTCAGGGCCCCCTGGATGATCCCAACGCAGCAACAAAAGAGAATGAGACAAACTACCCTCTTGAACAACTCCCCAAGCTCTGGCCCTGAGTGGAGAAGAATAAGAGTTCAGTCTGCTTCTCCAGGTATGTCTTATGAACATGCCTTAGGTGTTAAAGATGTAAAACCTATCCATGCTCGTCTTGTCCCCATAGCTACTGGAAAACAAAATGCTATAGTGGTAGAAAATGGTACTTTTTTCATCTTTGCCTTTCCACCAAAATGCCCATATGAGAGGTTAGAAAGCATTATGAAAAGGCAGGTGACTCTCAAGGAACTGAGAATGACTAAAAAACTAGGATATGATGGTCGTCCATTTGGCTTTGTTGATTTTTTTTAACATTAGAGGTGTGGAAACTCTGAAGGCACAGTTAAATACAATCTGGTTTGGTACCTTCAGACTTGAGTTAATCTAGAAAATTTAATCTCTTACCAAAATCACTCTAGGTTAAGGATCCCCAATATTATCTCGACCTCCAAACTAGGAAAGATGCCTATTGTGTTGGGAGCACCCTAGATTTGAGAATAATCCAATAAGACTGATTGACATTTGAAATTATAGTAGGTTGTCGTATAGTCATAGCAGGTGCCAGGAGGGTACTAATCTGTGAAGAGGAAAGTTGCGATATGGATAATCTGCTAAGGAATGATAGTGAGTGTCTACATAACTTGCTAGAGAAGATTATATATGGTGTGGATACTCTATATGGCGTACGTAGGGAACGATTGGCCTGTGTTAAGGTGTATGGCATTCCTCCGCACGCATCGGAGGATGCACTATTGAGCAGGATAGGAGGAGCTATTTCGACACTTCTACACGTGGATGACCATACAATTAATCATCAGTACCTGGAAGCTGCCCAAATGCTACTAGAGTTGGGATGGGCAGCGGAAGTCTCGCTTCCGCACCGCACCCCTTCCGCGTCCGCTTTTGCAATTTTGCGGAAATCCATTTTTTCTTCAGCATTCTGGTCCAAAAAAAAAGCGAAAGCAGATGTTCCGCAGATTTTTTTAATGGAACAATATTGAATGCTAACACAAGAATTTAATTTTAATACAAACCCATGTACAGAGAGATAAGAATGCTAACACAAGAATTGAGTCAACAACAAAATTTTCAAATAAGGATGCCTCAACAATCAAAACTAGTCCATATCTATATATCAATCCCAGGGCAAATTTGCAATGGATGAAACGCGATTCATCATTGAAAACTGGAGTAACGAAGGGGAGAAGATAGTGTCACAAGAATTGAAATTACCCTATGGCCTAGGTTATGAATGAAAATACCTAAATCAATAGTATCATGAAGAAGGTGGGACCGCAACAAAGAATCGTGAAGAATAGAGTTATCTAGACTCTGAAGCGTGAAGAAGGATAACGCTGGCACTGATCACTGAAGATGAAGAATTAAAAAAAGAACGAATTTGAATTTTGAATGTTTAAGAAATCACGGCACGATGTTGCTGAAAAAGGGAAAAGAATATCTCAGATTTTAGAAAGATAATCCCTGAACGTTTTTTATTTTTTTTTAATATTGTACTTTGCGGATCAAAATGCATAAACTGCCATTTTTCACTGATGATTCCGCATTCCGCTCTGCAAAATTGTGGAATGCCTAAAAACCTTCCGCATTCCGCACGGAATCGGAGTTTGCGGATACGGAAGCCTGAAGATATGGATGCAGAGTGCGGAAACTCTGCATCCGTTGTCCAGCCGTATACTAGAGGTGAACATAGTTGGTTAGATACCCACTAAGATGTCTGTGGATATTGATGATAAGACATACGAGTTGCACATCATGGAAGTTGGGAAAATAAATTTAGTAGCCTATTTTGGAATGAAGGCTTCTCCAGCATGACAATGATAGCGTAGATTTCAGCCTGGGTGAGTTTGACACTCAGTCTTTAGCTAGTGATTGCACACCTATCTTGGAACTGATGAAGAATAAACTGCAACAAAAGAAGTCTATTGCCAGTGCAACCCATGAAATCAACAAGAATGTGGATGGAGACAACTTATGGAGTCCTCTAAAGCTTGACTAGTGGCCGAATCCACTGGCCTATTTTCAGAAAGTAGGATTGTTAGAACAAATAATCATGGAGATAAGGATGAGGGAGCAAAATCAAGTCCACCCCCTGCTACTACTTGTATGCAAGATGGTGAACTATGGATTGAACCTTGGCATTATCCATATATTTACCAGAGGGAGTCTGTCAAACGATAACCCTGGAGACGCAAAAGTTCTCAAAGCCTAGTGGGGATAATGCTAGGAACTTGGCTCTAGATGTGGTAGCCCCTGACCATATTGAAAGTGATGGAGCACTAATGCACTGGAGGAGGAATTTCCACCTCTATTGTCCCCAGACCATAATCTAGCAATAGTCACCTCTCCAAGAGAAAAACTAAAAAGGTACAATCCAAAGAGGTGGGGGTCCTAGAACAATTAGCCAAGCTAGAAGAGAATTTGTACTAGATTGGCTAGCTCATAGACCAATTGTTGATTCAGCACAAAACCGTAACTGATTAGTCTTCTGAGACATGGACAGGACTAGCACTAAAATAGGAAAAATAGACACTGACAGAACAATGGAACTTGGCCAAGATATTGGTATCCTTTATGGGTTTAATCCAGAGATAGCAAGGCTAAAGCTTGAAGAATACACCAGAGAATACACCAGAGAAGTTTGTTAATAAATAGAAAAGGAACCAACCCTCAATGAAGTTGATAACATATGATGGAGGAGGACTAGGGAGGCAGAGAATGAAGTAACGAGTGAAAGAACTAATAAATCAGCATAAAGTGGACTATATCAGCTTACAAGAAACAAAATTGAAAACAATTGATAGAAGACTATGCTAATATCTCTGGTATGATAATGATTTTGACTGGTTTTATAGTGGTTCGGTGGGCCAATCAAGTGGACTTCTATGTATCCAGAATAGCAACCAATTCGTTAGAACATCCATATTTGCAGGGGATGGTTTTCCAGGTGCAGTATGTAGCTAGAATAAGGAGGAAATAATTAGTAATATGCTAAATTTATATGGTCCTAGGGACCTCCCGTCCAAGATAATGCAATGGAATAGTATTATCAATTGTTTCTCAGAAGCTGAAATAATGGAAGAAGTGCAATGTTTTGGCAGTGGGAAAAGTCAGGTCCAGATGGACTAAACTTTAGGTTCGTTAAACACTTCTACCTTGCTATGAAGAATGAAGTGTATCAATGCTGCTTGAATTCTACAAAAATAGCAGACTGGCCACAGGTAGTAATGTTGCGCATATCACAATTGTGGCAAAGATAGACAATCCAATGCAACTGCAGGACTATAGGCCTATTACCTTGATTGGATTAATGCCAAAGATCTTATATAAGGTCCTTGCACTGTTCCTCAGAACTGTGTTGGATGAAGTTATAACCCCAAACCAAATGGCATTTCTTAAGGACCGAAAGTCGCTAGATGGAATTGTGATTGCAAATGAGACAGTAGATGAAGTGAAAAAACTGATGAAGCAGGCCTTAATCTTCAAAGTTGATTTTGAAAAAGCCTTTGATACCATCAACTGAAAATATTTACAATAGGTAATCGACAGCATGGCCTTTTCATCGGTTTGGTTATCTTAGATAATGGAGATCCTGAACTCTGCATCTACATGTGTCCTCATCTGCATCTACATTTTTTGTCAGAGAGGCCTGCGTCAAGAGGCCCTCCTATCCTTCTTTTTATTCCTAATAGTAGCTCAGGGTCTTTCCCTGATGTTGGACAAATTGGCAGAACTGCATAGGTTCAGTCCGTTGGGAATTGGAAGAGTTAAGATTGCCCTTTCATATCTTCAATTTGCTGATGATCCCTTATTGTTTTGACAGGCTCCTTAGAGTACAATTAGAACCTTCAAATCCCTTTTGCATAACTTTGAGTTGATCTTTAGACTACACATAAATTTATGCAAAAGCCATCTACTTGGCATTAACATCCAACAGACTGTCCTAGGAGAAATGTCAGCATACTTGGGATGCATCCTGGTATTTTTATCTAGGACATCTAGCAGGCATTAATCACCATAGGCAAAAGGCATGAAAATCAGTGGTGGATAAGGTCAATCGCTTGGTCAAAATTCGTGGGGATTTTTTTTCAACAACGAGGAATGATGTGAATTTTCGCTAGCAGAATGTAAATGTGAATTCGGGAACTTATTTTTGCATAAAAATAATAAAAACTCAAAATAAACAAATAAAAAGGATAGGACGTACAACCCAACAAAACATTACACAAAATAGAAAAGATGAAAAGAACGAATATGGAAGAATTTATATTATGCCGTAAAAATCCAATCAAAGCACGGAACAACATCTCCTAGCAATCTACTATGCTAGAAACGAATGTTAACCAAAAATTTAATTAAACGCCTAACAAAGGATCTAGTCTACGATCAACATAAAATCATAGAATCAACCTTTACATGAACCCTAAGGCGCGCATGAAACATAATTCTCTTTAGAATAAGAATTCAAATAAACAAAGAAATTTACTTAAAGTTCATTACTTTTTAATCCCAAAATGTTTTTAATAAATAACGAGTTTGAGGCCTTTAAATAGGCTTACAAAAGACAAATGAAATATTATTATATTTCTTAGTTTTATTATAGCCCTACCTAATTTAAATCATATTAAAAGTATACCTTACCTAAGTAAGAAGCCCATCCTAATTTAATTTCTAAAAAGTAGAAAATTACCTATTTACTATAAATTTGAAATTCTCATTAACTAATGGACTAATTTAGCTAAAAACATAATAAGGAAAATGAACACCCATATTGGCATCTTTTAGCAGGGGTCGTGACCTTTGAAATGGGAAACATTCCATATGCTCGATATGGTTTCAATAACTCGTGTGCCAACTTCCATGTTGATAGGAACACATTGAGACCTCCTTTTAGAAACAATATTCAAAACAATATATTTTGAAATTAATATCCCACAATTGGACTGTTAGAATATTATATCCTTTTATCAGAATATTCTTTATACGTAATGTGTCACTTGATACAATTTCAACTTGATACGAACACGTTGAGACCTCTGAATGCCAATAATACCAAGACTGTGCAGTGCTTCAAATAGCTGATAGGAATGAACAAAAGTAGTCTATTTCAAAATTAATTTCTCACAATCGGACAGTTCAAATCTGATCTCCACTAGGCAGGACAATTCTCATTGCATTATCTGACTCAAGTTACACTTGCAGGCCGATCCGACCACGATTGTGTCTCCGATTGGAAAAAATCATGAAACTGCATTTTGGTTTAATTCACAACATAGGTCCATTGCTTTAAACCATGCAATAATCCAAATTCATCTTAGGCCTCCAACATTCACATCATCTCGTCCCTCCTATGAAGGATTCATCCTCGATCCAATCCTTCATGTAAACTATAATACTTTGCATAGCTAGTACAACATCAAAATTCCTATCAAAGATTGTATCATTGAACGTGTATGTGTTGGCTCGTCTTTGGTGGGCACGAGCATCTATTATGGAAAACCGCTAATTGTTTGTGCCATGCGCTTGTCTCATGGTGGTAGGCACCAAATGTGTTGTACTTATTTTTGTTGGTTACAGATATGGGGCAACTCATCTTTCACGGGTGCCTGGCCTTTTGCATCTCCTTTCACAAAAAATGTTTCCCGAGAACCAAATGACACAATTAAAAGTAAAACAAGTAAAACCAACACCAAAAACACAAAAACTACTATAGAAGCAAACAAGAACTAATATAAAATATCTTAATTAATTGGTATTAAATCAATTTTAAACACCACTAGTTTATTACCAAGAGGGAGGTGAATTAGTTATCTAAAATTTTCTTTTAGTTATCTTGCTATTTTATGCATTTTGAAGGTTGAGAGCTACCAGATAATATTCAAATCTTAGTGCAAGTAAGTAAATACAAAACCTTAAAAATACCACACAAATATTTGTAGGTGGTTCGGCAAATCATACCCACTTTCACCCTCAAGGACTCCTCCACTAAGGATCCTTTCTCCAATCATTTGGAAAGCAGCTTTCGGTTCTAGATCAACCGTTTACGCCAAGACCTGACCCAAGCCCAAACTCTACCTTTTAGTTGCTTGATCAACTGTCCACAATAAGCTCCAAAACAAGTTCAACAACACAAGATTTTATAACATTACTCTTTTTAAAGTACCCATCCTAAAGGTGTACACACACGCATGAAGAAGAATAAACCAAACCAAATCAAACGAAACGTACCCAGTATATCCCGCCTAGGCAGGGTATGGGGAGGGTGAGATGTACACAGTCGTACCCTGACCTCTAAAAAGAGCTAAAGAGACTGTTTCCGTGGAGACCCTCGGCTCTTCGAATACACACACAAAGAAAGAGAGAGAGAGAGAGAGAGGGAGAGAGAGAGGGAGAGAGAGGGAGAGAGGCAGAGAAGGAAAGAGGCAGAGAAAGACACGTATGAAGAAGAATAGAATCTTCAAATTGGGTTTAACCTTCTACTTCATGGGGATAAGGATCTTTGGACTTTTGACTCTAATGGATGAAGATCCTTTTCTTGAGAGAGAGTTACTGTTTTGACTTTCAAGTTGATAGATAGATAGAGAATGATCAAAAGTTAATGTTGAAATCTCTTCCTTGAGCCTTATATGTGTAGCTCTTGAGTAAGACTCCCAAAATCAATTTTTCTCCTAGTAACGGTCGCATTATATTCAAAACCCATTCTCCAGTGACTACCAAATCTGAAATTCGAACTCCCAAATCTTACCAAGGTGTTGACACTTTCTCTTAACATGTTGACTCTTTGATTTTTTGTATCTCTATGATTTAGGATCCGCTCTTTTGTCAGGAAGTGCCACCACTTTAAGGACATGACGCTTCTTCCTTGCAGTGTCATATTTTGATCAAAGAAGTATCTTCTTCTTCATGCCACATCGAGTATACATAGGCTTTGGAGTGCTCAATCTTCAAATAGGCTTAGCTTCATAGCGTTCACTCTTAGAGTTATAATAATTTTGATTTCCTAGACTTTTTCAACATATAATTCCAACTTCAGACGATAGATAACAAACTTATAATTAAGGATGTGATGCATCCGGAATATAATTTCGTCCTTCATCTAAGAATAGCCAATAGTTATGTTTAGTTATTTGTAAATATGTTAAGCAATTAAGCGTATGTGATATCATCAAAATTAATTAATAATTTTACTTGAATCCTTGGGTTTACAATTTCCCCTTTTTTGATAATATCGAAACCTTTGAGAAATTGTAATATCTCTCGTTCAAATGATGATTCACTCTCAATCCCCCTCAATTTATAACTCTCCTTCAAAATCTGGATTCATACTTTTGCATAGGTATAGGAAAAATCTTGTACAAGTGAAGATAGAAAAGATAGTGAATACCTTTTATGCGAAGATATGTTTATAAGCATCTTGCAAAACTGAAACTCACAGGATATGCATAATGTTATGAAAAATATGATTAGTCAAGTGAGTTAAAAAAAAAAACACGAAACGGGGATAAAAAAAAACAAAACAGTGAAAGTAACAACAAGTTCAACAAGATAGCAAAACATCAACAAATTCACCAGCACCAAAAAAAAAAAAAAACAGTGAAGAAGGATGATCACTTAACTTCGCTTCTTCTCTCTATTCATCTCATCTATATTGTCCCCCTTAGTACCCTTTAATCTTCCCTCCTTGTGGTCTTCATCACCAGCTATCATAATTGCTTCCCTATTTTATAGCATAAAAAATGTTCTGATAAAAGACACCCCGAAAGGTTTTCCATTCTAGTTGCTACCGTTTAGTCTAGCGAGCAACACAGTGAAGGTGTATCAACAAACAAAGTTTTTTCAAAGATGTATCAACAAACATAGAGGATTGTATAATTGCCCACATATAAAATTCAATAGAATCCATAAGTCCATCCATGCATGTCATTTTGGTTAGGAACCCGCGAGTTTTCATAAAGGGCAGCAGAAGTAAATGACATAAAAACAAAACATTTGATTTCCATCAACAAGATCTCCTCATTGACTCATTGTTTACATATCTTTGCATACGGTAGATATAAGAATACCTTTCTTGTAGAGTATAGTCTTCACTCCAAGGTGCAAACATATTCGCTCTTTATGGTAGTCCACACCACAAACTTGTTAAAGGACTATACAATTGTTGTATACGTATGTGTGTATAGGGAATGCTAGCTCCAAAAGGGTTGTCTAAGTCTATCCCAAAAGATGAGAAGAAGAACCAAATTCTTCATTATTCCAAATATAGCTCAAGCTCACAGTCTTTACACAAAGAGAGGTGGAGGAGCACTTCTCTCTACTTTTGAAGATTTCAAAATAACAACTTTTTCAAACTCTACACATAATGAATATCAAGATAATTATAAAGTAAGTCTTATGCACTTGTCCATAAAAGTGTCATGGAAGTGGTTCAACTCTTAATCATGTCCATACAAGCACCCAAAGTTAAAACTCATGGTTTTTATGGCTCATGGTTTCAACAAATGGTTTTGCATAACTTACCACTAAGTGATAATATACAACTCTAGTATATTTTTGCACCATCAACTCTTCCATGCATAGAATTCCCACTATACAAGTGATAGTGGATATACTACTAAGTTTTGTATCTACTTTGAGTGCAACTCCTTGCATGTCAATGGCATGCAACCCCTTCCATGTTGTTCAATTGCAAGTTTGTATGTTAACCCTTTAAGTATCCAATACATAAAGTTTGATCCCCTATATTTTATCTTGATGCAATTAGATCCCTTAACAATTGGTGTTAATGTATGTGACCCTGTAGGTTATACATATTTAGGCAATGAACCATGAGTTAACATAATCTAATTATGCTCAAAAAATTAAACTCCTTTAATTTATTAATTACCAATTCATGTTCATAAATCATAAGTGACATCTAGTAATGTATCGTGACCACCCCGAGCATTAAGAATAGTCAAGCTATAGATGTTTTGTATCCAAAATCAAGATCCTTAAGTATTAATTAGAAACTCATTTGTAATTAATCTTATGCTTTGATCAAAGACTTCTAGTCATGATTTCTTACAAATGGATATCTCTACTAACCACTTAGGAGTGGTGAATCCTTTATTGATCGTTTACAATCCTTTCATACTTCATATTAGGATTGCACAGCAGAGCGGGTGAAATCGGAGTAGCTCGTTCCATGTTCCGACCGTGAAGGATGCAAAACCAACGCCGCAAAGGAAATTGTTCCGCATCGGCCTGCTCCGTGAAATTCCATGAGCTAATGCATAATCCACAAATTTTGCAAAATTTTGCAGTCAGGCGGATGTGAAATCTGCAAATTTTGCGAGCGGGGTGAATGCAGAATCCGCGGATTCCGTGTAATTGCATATGCCTTTAAAAAAAATATAAATAAACAAATGAAAATTGCGGCCAGGCGTATGTGGAACCCCGTATAATCCGCTGGCATATATTTTGTATTTAAATAAAAAAAATATAAAAAAATTTATGCGTGCGGATGCGATTCTGCAATGTAAAAAAATCTTTTTTTCGCATTCCGCCTTCATAAATTTACAGAATGCGATTTTTCATCCGCATTCTGTGCGAACGCAGGCTTGGCAGATGCGGCAATGGCGGGTGCAAAATTTTTGCATCTGCTGCCCAAGCCTACTTCATATCTCTCCCAATACCTATATATAATTACCTTTTCCGAACAATTCAAATATGGTCAAAGGGTGATATTCCATACTCAATATATCATGATAATCTCAAGTCTATGTATTATTTACACCTATTATTTAATAGAGAATTTATCATTGACAATATGGAAATCTTTATTCTGGTTAATTTGATGTACTTGTCAACTACGAGTATCCATATAGCTTATATGCCCTTACACCATAGTTGATGAGATTTGTAGGAGCTCTATGTTACACTGCGTGTTATATGAGATAAATGTGCAACGGATGCTAAATGAAGTGTGTGCATAACAAAATACTATGAGTTCCTTTTCCAATGGTCCATGCTGATTTACATCAATTCAATGCAAGAGTAAGGAAAATTTATACCTCAACTTGGATCTTTCATAAATTCCTTTAAGGTAGTTTCCTTTGTTTGTGTTCAAATGTCCTCCTTTATGAAAGTCCATACCACCACAAGTATTATTAGAAGGTTACACAACCCCTTGTATAACACTATATGTGTTTGAATTTCTAGCTTCTCACTTGTGGTGTAAGAAAAAGAGAGAGAAAATGTAACAAAAATTTTCAACTCGAAATATTAGCACTTATCGGGTAGAGAGAGAAACTAGTGAGAGAACCTCTCATTTTCTTCTATCAAGACACACAAATGCATAAACCTTAACAAATATGGATATATCACGGTATTTATAAAGTTAGCCATGGTCTTGAGATACCAACACATGTCCATGTTAGTGGATTAACTTTTAATCATTGACATACATGTATGTTTTGAAACAACCATGGTTTTTTTTCTATGATTTTGTACAACTTTTACAATAAACATTTATATACAACTCTTTATATATGAATATCTCACTGCATGTAATCTCATTGGATATGCATTCTATGCATGTAATATAATTGGAAGAAAATGACCACTAACTTCATATATCTCATATATGTTGTTGTAGTAATTTTTCACTAACGCAATAGTGGATTCCAACTTTGATCCAACTAACATGAGGTTTTGATGTATTAGATATATATACCACAAAATTTTGGTATTTAGTTTTGTGAACCCATTATTACACTTGAGTCCTTAAAATTTCAAAAACTTCAATTCGATCTCTAAACTATTCCCTAATGACAATTTGGCTCCTCAAAGGTTTGATATTAATGTGTGTGGACCATGAATAGGTAGAAATGGACCATAAATTAACATGATCATATAGTTAATGAATTAAACTCTTTTAATTTATTAATTGCTAATTCATGTCCATGGACCATGATTGACATCTAGCAATTTATTATGGCCACCCATGTTTTGAGAATAGCATGTTAGGAGACTATCTCTTTCAAAAACTACTTCCCATGTAATTAATATCCCTCATCTTAATCATATTACAAATTTGGCATATAGAGATTATTGGTCTTCCCCTTTTGATATTTGCTTAAGGTTTCTTGTAATGGAGATCATGATCTTTGAGTGTTGATTAGAAACTATTTTCTAATCAAACTCGTGCTCTGATCAAAGGCTTACCATGATCTCTTACAATTGGCCATAGAGAAATCTCCTCCTAACTATTTAGGAGTGGTGAATCCTTTATTGGTCATTCATAATACTTCCATACTTCATATTATTCCCAAAACTACCCATTGTTATTCATTTACGGTGTAATTCCGAATAGAATCAATGAGTGACATCCACAGTCAAGATCACATTGTGATCTAAATTCTAAGTATCACTTACACCTATTATTCCTTAGATTATCAACTATTGACAATGTGATAAATGCTAGTTGGGTCAATCCAATGTACTTGTCAACTACAAGCATCAATATTATAGCTTAGGTATCACTACCCCATAGTCGATGAGATCGACTACTCCTTTCAAAAGGAATCGGCCTAGAACATGTTAACCTATATGATGTGAATTTTTGCTCGCGGAAGATAAACGTAGAGTCGGAAACTTATTCTTGTATCAATATAAACACACCAATGGAGCAAATTTCGAAATTAACAAAAAATAAAAGGACAGATTGTGCAACCCAATTAAACATGGAACATCAACCCCTAGTCAAATACTACGCTAGAAACGAATGTAAACCAGATATTCAATGAAACGCCTAACCGAGGATGGAATCATATGATATAGGTTAACGAACATGTTAACCTATGTGATGACAACTACGAATATCATAGAATCAACCTTTACATGTACCCTAAGATGCATGCAAACTAATTCTCTTTAGAATATGAATTCAATAAATAAAGAGATGTCTCTCAAAGCTAATAATGAAATTAACGTCCAATTTTTTTTTTCTAAAAAGGGTAAAATCTGCCTTTAAATAGGCTACAACTTTAATTGGTCTCTAAACTTTATTTGAGCCCTATCTAATTTAAAATCCTATTTAAATTGAACCTTACATAAGTATGAAGCCCATCTTAACCCAATTCCTAAAAGTAGAAAAATACCTAATTACATTAAAATTCAAAATTCTCACAAATTAATGGACTAATTTAATTAAAAGACATAATAAATAAAGGGAGTGGATTCGTATACACATTATAACACATTATTGTACACGCGATCTTGGATGTTAACTTCTAATTAAATCAACAACCAAGATCATAAAAAAAAAGTCTAGCAATCTTGTAAACGCGATCTCGGGTTCCATCATTCAAACCGTTTCTTTATTTTCTTCTTCGTCCTAACAGAAGTGGACAGAAATCAAAACGAAGTCTGATTCTTTTGTTGTCGCCACACAGAGAGAAACCACATAAATATCTCATAGACAAACCCTAAAACCCAAAAGAATGCCATAAGCCCTACGAAAATGGCGTACCGTAGGGTTTAGGGCATTCTTTTGGGTTTTATTTC
>JAOWBN010183918.1:0-42500 GCA_028565015.1 Pinguicula moranensis
AAGCCCACTTAACCACAAGCCCGTCTAACTACCCAGTTGAATCTCTATATAAAGGCTACGTGCCTACAGAGATTATACGATACAACTCACAACTCTTATGCGTTGAGAAACTAGAAACAATAAGTTTTCTTTCTGCTTGTTCCGAATCACCCTCGGGGAGGAGATTTGGTTCGTGGATATCAAATGGACCTTTATAGCACCTTCAACGTGATCAACTCAGTCCGGGAGACCACGATCCAAATACGCTTCCGCATTAATCAGGTATCGAATATATGTTCGTTTTTAGATTCGTTCTTCTGTTTTTAGATATGTTCTAATTACGATCCACAATGTAACCCAATGTAGCCCTGAATCTAGTAGTTGGTACTGCTGTGAAGCATGAAACCATTTGTGTAATGTGAAGGCTATTTGGCCATTTAATTTAACAAATTACTTACCCAAAAAAAAATGTGCGCCTTCAAACCTAATAACTCCATCATGCATAGTAGAATAATTAGGCTAGGGATTGATATTACCGATGAATACACACTCTATTTTGAGATGCATCTACCTATTCCAAATGATTAGCAGTACCTTTTTACCAACTGAGCTGGTTTCGCCCCCGTCAGTTGTAATCTCGACCAGTTGATAGAGTAACCTTTCCAAAAGATTTTCGAGACTACTTCTTTCCCTTCATCATAATTCCTTTGGATGAGATGGCAACCGCAGGTTTTAGAGATTGTTCGACAGAGTTGCAAATTCTAGAGGAATTGCAGGAAATTTGCGAAGTTGCCGAAGAAGAGAAAATAAGCCCAATTAACTCTCTTTCTTTTCGGTTTTTGAATTTTCTTACAACAATACACAAAAAAGATCGTTAATTCCTAGGCCTATATATTCCCCCATTGTAAGTAATATCATCCCTTGAATTATATGGGGTGCCTAGATGCAGATGCTTAAGTCATCGAAGTCTAATCCTCATCTAACTTCCAGCATATTGACCTGAGCTCAGAATCTTAATCACATTCAAATAACTATATGTCATGAGGAGCCTGAAACCATATCTCATGTCTTCTTTACATGTAGTTTATCTTATGCGTTATGGTCAGATCTATATTATTGGATAGGCTAGTATATTGGACATGCGGATCCAGTGAAAATTTGTGTAGCTCATATGGGTTTGACCATGAGGAGACGGGCACGTGAACTATGGAAAACCCTATGGCACTGTGTGACTTGGAATATCTGGAACTCAAGAAATGATGTTCGATTCCGAGATGGTACTTTTGATGTTCATAGAGTTGCTAAAAAGATCAAGGTACAATCCTGGAATTGGTTCATGGCATTTGAAAGACCTCCGGCAGGTGTGACTATCGCAGATTGGATACGTCATCCTAAACTTTATGTATCCAATTTTTTTCCACCTTGATTACTATATTTTTCGGAATGATTTAATCTTCGATTGGAGGATGAATCATTGTCTAAATTGTGTGCAGTTTTTGAATAAATAATACTTATAAAAAAATAGTTACAAAAGATGGATGTAGACTAACTTTTCTGCTGTCCACTTGAAGTGCAGTTTTTTGCAGATTTATGGAGGCTTCCTATAGGCTTCTCATGGGCAAGAATAAGAAACTGTAAATATATAAATATGACTAGTTTCAAAAGATCACATTAATGGTTTCGCTCCTCTACTTTGCTTTTCGCGTATCGGACCAACTCACAAATCTCAGAAAATAGCTCCATTATGTTTGCGATCTTCCTGCTTCCTGCCTACGACTTCTACTCCGCAAACCGCGACGCCATCTATGAAGGAGAACTAAGGCGACCGGAAGATCCTAGGAAGGTGAATCGGTGCTCAACCGGAGATATTTCCGGCGCTTGATTCCTGCTGTGAGCCACCGCCACTCTGGGGGATTTACCACCGAGACTTGTACGCCAGGAAGAAGCCTCAGTGCAATGACTGAACAAATCCATGTGGACGCGAAGATAAGAAAATTTTCCCTTTCCGCCGGAATCGCTTTCCTCTCCAACAAGGACCTCGGATGCACGCCGATTGTGAATGATTTCTCCGCGCTAGATCTGCAATTGAAGAAGCTAACCGAAGTGAATCTACAAGTCGAAAAGAAAGAAGAAACTGAAGCGGCGTTTGTTTTCGAGATCTTCAGCTCTGTATCAAAAAGAGAGATGAAACAGAAGCGGCGTGTATTCGAAGTCTTCGAAATATGAAGAAACGGTTAGGGGTGTCTAAAGGTCTTAGCGATAGCGTTAAGCCCCTCACCGTTTCTGCTTCTGCTAAGTTAATGGATTTTAAAATTTCATCCGCTTCCGCTTTCGCTAACCGCTATTCTGCTTCCGCTAAGATAGCGGTAGCGATAGCGGATTCTGCTAATTCCGCTAATAAATAAATGCTTAGCGGAAACATAAACTGCAACCGAAAAAGTCCAGAAACAGAAGACTAAACAAAAGCATCCACGCATATGCAGCTCAAGTCAAACATCAACAAGGTTTCATTTGATCTCCAAAATACCAGGAAAAAGATATATATAAAATCAATGGCAAGCTTTGCAAGAAACATTCACCCCAATATTCTTCTTATTCAAAAGAAGAAGATCTGCACGTGCATAGATTCATTCATATTCCAGATAACCGTACGGATAAGTTGAAATACATTTGTGGGTGTTGGATGGAAGGCATACTGCAGGAAGATGAGACGAAAAACAAGTTCTTGAGTTTGAAAGGGAGTACATAGAACAAGCTCAAGCCTTAGAAGTTCAACTGTCGTTGCTTAAACACTAACCTTTTACTTTACAAAAATAGGAGAACAATTTGTTAATATTCTACAGTGCGTGCAAGGATTCAACTAATTAAGGGCAAAAAGTTCAGCAAAAACCTTAGGAGTTCGACTGTCATTGCTTGATCTGAAGTGTTCGACTGTCCGTGTCAGTGGAAAGGATATGAAGTCTGAACTTTGAAGTTCTACTGTCTTCGTTGCTTAATAGGTTTTCGAGGTATGAAGGAAGGAAGACTGAAGTTGAAACTTTCAAGTTGAAACTGAGAAGAGCAGCGCACCGGCCGGTCGAAAGCAAAATCTTCAAATCTCAATTCTCTTCAATTTCAGATTGAATAATACTGTCATATAAAAAAAGATTGAATAATACTGCATAGCGATCGTCAATCGGGTCTGCCTCAATTAGTCAATTTTTATTTTTTATTTTTATTTTTATTTTTAAAGTTAAATAATAATGGTACTAGCGGAATTAGCGGAACACCGCTATTTCTATCGCTATCGCTTCCGCTAACATAGGAGAATGCATTTTGTTCACCGCTTTTGCTTTCGCTATTCCGCCGAAATATCGGTTTTCCGCTAATTTCACTTCCGCTGGACACCCCTAGAAACGGTGCAATATTTTCCTCTGCTGGGAAGTTTGCTCTGGGCTGATAAAGTGTTAAGGTACGGGGTCTCTGGCCATCTATGAGCTTTAAGAGACCAAAATCATGCTGCAGGGCCTATTTCCTTAAGCTGGGCCATTTTCTTTTCTCATGGGCCGAACTCATCTGATGTGCCAACAAATTTTTATTTCTGCAGATGGGCTATTCTCTTAAAATGGGTCAGACCCCTTTCTACACTAGGCCTGGGCCACCTTCATCTTTGACCCCAAAAAACAAATTATTTACTTTCATTTTTTTAACATTAAGGTCTTTATTTTCAGTTAATTATTTAAATTCAGGTTTAATAAGTTCCCTCACAGGTCAGCTGAAGCGACAGTAGCATGAGACTTTTCTTTTAGTTATTTATTTAGTTTGAGTTCTTTAATTAAATTTAAGTTTAATCAGTTACCTCACCGATCAGTTTGACCCTCGGATTCATTTTAAATTTTTTATTTTTTAAATATTTTTATTTTTTTCGTATGCTAAAAAAATAATATTTCAAATATTTTTGTAAAAAAATTGTTCGTGTTAGAGTTTATAACTTTAATTTTTATAAGTTTAAAATTTATAAGCTTATATAAACTTATATAATATTAGAGTTTAGGTTTAGAATTAGGGTTTAGATTTAAGGTTTAGGGCTTAGAGTTTACATTAACGTTTATAAGTTTATAATTTATATAAAGTTTATAAGTTAATAGAAAGTTTTTAAATTTATATATTTATATAATATTTGGTTTAGTCTTTTTAGAATAAAGGGTTTATAAATCATTTAAACTTTTTATAAATTTAGGTTTATAAATTGAATAATCTTTATAAATTATAAACTTTATTAACTTTATATAAACTAAAAAAATAATATAAGAGGGATTGATAAGATGATAGTCATGATAACCGTTTTGGTGAAGAGCGAGGAGGGCAATGACCTGTATGTGGAGATGCCTGTGCATCCATGACGCTAGGGGAGCCATACAACCGCTCACCTTTGGCTACACTTCAGGGCAAAAGAAGAGCAGGACAGGGTATATACCAGGATTGTGTCAACACCCTCTATTCTCTCTCAGATTCAACCGAATGAAGTCTCCTGTTTTGTATTTTTGGTAGTGTTTTATGATCTAGTGGCTTTAAGCTTTGTTTTGTAATCTCTTGTAAATACTTTTTCATATATAAAAATTTTGGCTTATCAAAAAAAAAAAATCTTTATTTTTTACTACGCAATAATTCAAATGCATCTAAGAACTTTGATATCTACATCATTCCTTCCCTCCTGGGAAGGATTCGTCTCGAATACAAATCTTCATGTGCATTAAAATCTTTTACATAAGCTTGCAACAAGATCATAGTTCCAGTCCAAGATCGTATCATTTCCCATTTCTTGGAAAGGATTCACCCTCGTATCTTGACCTTCTGATTGATCTTATCCAAGAAAGCATAAGTACCATTCCCATAAGGATCTATCTTCGATTTCTGTTGGTTGGGCAATCTCACTTTGCGACAATGATGACTAACTTGTCCAAAGAAAAACTCATTCACATATCAATTGCTCAAAACAGAACACGAAATCATTGTAAACCTGAAAAGTCGTTCATCTATGACACTTGTGAATGATTGATTCCCAAATTCACCCATTATGTGAATATCTTCAAAATTGTCCTTCTCCATGTCCACACAAGAAATCGCACTCGCAATGCCATTGTTGCAATATCAAGGTCGGATGTCCCTTTTTGCCTTTTAGGTTCCCATTCAGTCCCATCATGATTCAAGCCCATCGCGGGTCCTAATACAAACTGACAAGGTGGTCTAATTTGGGTGGTTCAACTCGGTAAGGTAATCTTTCTTTAAAAGAACGTGGACCCTTTCCCCTAGTTCCCTCATGTAAAGATTTAGTTGCAGGAGTTGCAAAGATGTTGGCAGGAGGAATCAAATCCTTTTCTTCTCTCTCAACAAAAGATGAAATCTCATGTGAGAAAACATCCTCAGCATGTCCTCCAAACAAAATATCAATTGTCTTCTCTGAACCAATAAGAGCAACATCCCTCATAACTTGATATCCTTGGTACCATGCGATTTACTATTGGAACCATTACTGCGAAGACTTTTATCATTATGCTTAAACCTTCCATTTTCTTCTTTGGTTGTCTTCATCACTTGGTTGTTCGAACATGAGGTTGCCATGTGCCCAAATCCATGGTACCTAAAACAACGAAACCTCAAGCTAGAACTCCCCAAAGTAGGTGGATCAGAAGGCTTATCGGTTGTTTGAACCTCAATTGGCTTTTGAAAGGACTTCTTAGGCTGATTAGGGTTTGGATCTTCAAGTTCCTTGGGTATGTTTCCCATCTATTAACTCCTACTCTTATATTTGATGATGATTTTGCTCTACTTGCAGGTGATTCTTTGAATTGGCTCTCCACGATCTCAGCATAGGCAACCAATCCTTCCATCCCATCACAAAGTGGAGCATACCTCTCAACATGATGCTGAATATTATTGTTGAAGCCATAGATGAATCTTGCCTCAGTTGCTTGCTTACCTTCCTTCAACTCGACTTTCAACTTTAAATATAACATTTCTTGATAATAATCTACTAGTGATCGGCTCCCTTGTTGAAGGTCTTGCAATTCTCCCCCCATCTCACATTTGTACAAATCTGGTACATACTTCTTCTTCATGCCCGAATGAGTTCTGGCCAAGATTCAATTTGAGGGTCTACATCCATTTGCCTCCTACGTTTTAAAACTTCTCACCATGTAGAAGCATATTCCTTGAATTTTAAAATAACCCATCTCAGTTTGGTGTGTTAGGAAAATTGATGAAGCTCAAATATATGCCCCATCTGATCCTTCCATGCTAAGAAGACTTCGGGCTCCTGCTTGCGTTGAAATTCAATGATAGTTTGCTTGATGTTTTGCAAAGAATCATTACCTTTATACTCATCATCATCATCATCATCATCTTGAACTCCAACTCGTCCACGACCCTGATTCCTTTGAAACCGTGGCTCAATAGGTTTTTCCACAACTTGCCTCGGATTTTCATCCACAAGCTAAGCTAGAATGCGTCTCATATCAACCATTTGATCAGCCAATGCATAAATTCGACCAACCTTTTTTCCAATAGAAGCCAAACTGATACGAATCCTAGATTGTGAATGAACAAGAGAGTAGTCTGTTCCAAAACAAATAACTCACCATCGGGCCATTAGAATTTCATTTCCTTAGGTCATAATGAAGTTGTTTGAGTCCTCTGACTCCAGTTAAAATTTTATTCCAATTAGACGTTCATATTCTCTATTGCATACAAAACTAGGACCGTACAATACTATTCTAGAACCAGCAGCTCACAATCGGATTGTCAGAATGAATCCTGATGAGTCCTCTGATTCAAATTAAATTTTCAGATCTATCTGACCACGTGTAATCCTCCCATCGTCAGAAACCACAAAATTGTGTTGTGCTGTAATTACTCACAAATGGACCATTAGATCTTCTCGCCATCGGCCTGATTTGCACCATAAACAACAACACACGCATAATAGGAATAAGAATTTTTATGAACTGACTTTTCAAACGTACCTGCACCCCAACAACACTCAAAAGAAGTTTAGATTTAAGTGAGGGGATAGGTTCACTCAATGTTACCACTATCTTTGTTCTTAAAATATATATCTAAGTGCAATGAGAATTAGCACACAATGAGCAATCAATGTACATAGTCAAGGAAGGAAAACAAGAGCTTTAGGACAAGACAACTGAATACGGAACAAGAGGATTCTCGACGAAAATAATACTTTTTTTTGTATTTTTTTTGTCGAGATGAACCTGACAACGAAGACAACAATCATAAATGGCACGTCAACAATATGGAACAAAGTGCAAGAAATAATTTCAACCTGGATCCTATACCAGTTTGATATGAATCTTCCTATCTGAGCAAGAAACAAGGATTTCATGATCTAATTCTCGCACAAAGGACAATCAAATTCGAACACTAAAAATAAGGATATGGCGTGCAACCCAAAAACAAACTACACGGAATAAAGAAGATGAAAAGAAACGAGATGGAGATGTGTTATACCTTAGAAACCCAATCAAACATGCCTCGTTAACCCTCAACTAATAATTGTGCTAGAACAAATGAAAACAGAAATTCGATTGAACGTTTAACAGAAGCTCTACCCAAAGATTAATACGAAATCAAAAGCACAATTTTACATAGACCACTAAGATGCATGCAACCAATTCTCACATAGAACAGGAATCAAAGAACAAAGAATTTCCTCACAAATTCATAATAATAAAAAAAATATCGTCTCCTTATAAAAAAAATGAGTTTGGCATTTTATATGCAAGAATTTTGACCAGCTTAAAACTCTAAAAATCCTAATTTGAAACTTTGTAAAATAACATGATTCCTAACTCGACAAAATTTAAAAATAATAATTAAAAAAAAGAACAATTTAAATTGACTTGGCTTCTTTTTTTGGATAAGACTCTTCAATGATTTGAAATCTTCTCGGATAGACTCTTCATCAATAATGACTCATTTGAATGAAAGAGTTTGACTTGAGTAGGACTCATTGGAATGGAAGAGTCCAACTTGGGTAAGATTCCTTGGGATGGCAGAATCCAACTGGGGCAAGACTCCTCAAAACGGCAGAGTCCACTCGGCCTAGGACTCTTTGGGAAGAGTCCACTAGTGCTAGGACTCGTTTGGAAGAGCCCACTTGAGCTAGAACTCCCTTGTACCATGCAAGAATCCTAATGCTTCTGGTATCTCAACGCATGCAAAGAGAAAAGAGATTGTGAAAATTGGTGTCTAGGACGTCCTATTTATAGGGAGGAATTAGGGTTTAGGAATTAATTAATTATTAACTAACTAATTAACAAATAATTACACAATTAACCCTAATTTAACTGATTGGACCATTTTGTCCAACAACTCACACTCGGCTATACAAGACGGTACGATAAAATACAATTTTTCAAAATCACTCGATGCTTCATACGAGAAGTGAGTCGTTCGACTTTAGAGTAACTAATAGTGTCATATTAAGTAATCATTTAAATAACGTGATGTTTTCGAAGTAACGATACCCCAAATCCTCTTTTCATCACCGATAGCTACATATACCTTTAAGCTATTCAATATTTGATTATATACGTAATGTAATCGCTATGGCAAATCTGGTGAAGCTAGAGAGATTGTTCTTTAGACATTAATGACCATCCGTATCAGCTCGGCTGTTTTCTTAGCATGGTATGTTATACTGTATGGATTCTAGCTATTAGATGACATACTAAAGTAACATCATCAAGCCTCAACTTCAAGTCATAGCTCTAAGTCAAAGAATAACATCTAGGCGGACAAATGTATGTCCGTACGATCACATAATCAGGGAATTCTTTTGTCACTTTCACAACGGTCATTTTGCAACACACAGTATGATATGTATGTCATGGGATGACCTCCACTTGGGTGGGCATGTCACTTACTTATGTCATGTGAATTGTAGCCTAGGATAATACATTTAGTCTTTATCCTCTACATTCGGTTTTAAAACTTTAATGTGAAAACCCCAAACATTTCACATTTGATTCACTTAGAATCTTATTTCAAACATACTGAAGCGATTGTCCAGAACATATATCAATCTCATCCTTCATGATGGACAAGCATAAGGGCGATTACCCGTGTGTTATGGTCAATCATAAAGCTTTGTGACATTTCTTGTACCTAATTAATTGATTGAATACACCAAAGTAATGCTCAATGAAAAGAAAAACACCAATTTCGTTTGATAATCAATTGTTACAAAAATATATCCTTATTATTTACAAGAAGTGATAAAACCCTACGTAATCCTGGACTATTGACATGAGATCTAAACACATATCTATGAATGGGTTTAGTCATTGGATCAATGATCATCTTGTCGGTAGTAATATACTTAATAATGATATCTGATTTATTGACAACATTTCAAGCAAAGTGGTAGTGTCTCTTGATATGCTTTATCTACCTATGAAATTTTGGACCCTTAGCAAACTGAATTGTTGTAGTATTGTCACAGTTCAGCTCTACAGGATCATCGAGCCTTGGAGGCAAATTGAAACACTATAGAAAGCTTCTGAGCCAGAGTGCCTCTTTCACGGCTATGTTGCACGTGATATATTATGCTTCCATAGTTGATAACGCGATGTAGTCAATATCTTGCTACACTAAGATATTGCTCCTCCACCAAAGATGAAGGTATATCTAGAGGTTGACTTGGACTCATCCAAATCGCTTCCCCATTTAGCATCCGTAAACCCCTATAATCACAGGTCTCCACCCTTGGTAGCATAGGACTAGATTGGCCATTCCATAAAGGACCCAAGTTACTTTGGTAACGGCTCACCAACCCAACTGCGAAGCAGATGTCCACGTGTACATAACATGGCGTACATCAGGCTCTCAATGGCACTAGCATAGGTAACAATGCTCATTTCTTCCTTTTCCTTATCTATCTCTACATTGATTGAGGTTTAGTGTCAGACACTTAGCAACAGGGGTGTTAACGGGTTGGAGGAGTGCATCCTGAACCGTTCTAAGATTTTATTTATGTGTGTTTGTAGGACAGACCAAGCATTTTCTTAGAAATATTTATGGTGCTGAAGACGGAGGATAGTGACTGCTTAGTGGCTTTGATCATTTCTATGTTGTTTCCAGCCAGTAGTATTTCATTGACGTATAAGGAGTGAAACATGATTCCTTCCTTTGTCTTTATGACATACATGCAATGGTCTTCATATATCATGGTAAAGTCAAATGATGTAATGGCTTGATTAAATCTGAAGTACCACAATCTGGAAGACTGTTTAAGCCATATATGAATAATTTAAAACGACATACCATGTCATCTTGACCTGCTAAGACGAACCCAAAAGGTGGATCCATATAGATTTCTTCCTCAAATATTTCATTTAGGAAGACAGTCTTTATGTCCATTTGGAATAACTCAAGATCCAACTGGGCAACCAGGACCAGAAGTAGGCAAATTGAGATAATTCTCACCATAAGAGAAAATGTCTCTTCATAATAAATACCCTCGATTTGGGTGAAATCTTTCGCCATAAGTCTTTATTTGAACTTCTCGATTGATCCATCCGCACAACATTTAACCTTGAATACCCACTTGCATCCAATTGGTTTTCGACGATATGGCAGATCAACAAGTTCTCAAACCTCATTTGTTTGCATTTAGTCCATCTCAGCTCTCATGGAACTTAGCCATTTTTCTATATGAGGTGAATTTATAGCCTCGAATTGAAAGTATCGTCGAGGAATTCTTTTCCGTTCATTCCTTCGAATTTTATGAGCTTGTACTTGCCTGATTAGGGGTCTACTCGCACTGGCACTTTGGCTTGTGGGGCTGATGGTGTGAGAAGGGCCGCGCCCACTAACCCTAGGGTTTGTGGGGCTTATTGTCACATCGTCATGGACAAGATTTTGAGAATTAATCTCGTTCTTAGGCCTGAAAGGTTGAGGACTTACCACTATTTCATGTTGACCCTCATTTTGAGAACCAATCTCGTTAGGCATTAAAGTTGAGGACTTATCTTCTATGTTGACCCTCATTTGGCAATTTCCCACCTTGAATATGTGTAAGGATGAATTGCAGTATCCTGGGTGGATTGTCGAGACATGCTCTCCCCCACAACAATATATAGTGGCAAGTCACGTTGTAACTCATACAACTGACTGTCCTGCTTTACTTGACCGATAGTTGGGAACTGATCCTCTAGAAATTCGACATTGTGAATGTCTATTTCAGTCATGCTTCCATTTGGGTGTTTGCCAAACATTACATATTCTTTGGAATGTTCAGGGTATCGAATAAACACCCTCTTGGTTGATTTTGGACCAAGTTTGCCATGTCGATGGGTTGGGTTGTACACATAGCCCGCAGAACCCCATGGTCGAATATGGTCCAAAATTGGCTTGTTTCCAAGTCATAACTCATATGGAGTGGTGGGCATACTCTAGCTTGGCACTCTATGGATGATATATGTTGTTGTGAGTAATGCATCTCCCGAAAAGTGAATAGATAGATTGGCTTGCACCATCATTGACCTAACCATGTCAAGCAGGGTGCGATTCCTACGTTCCGCAACACCATCTTGTAAGTTGCCTTACTATGCCCTTTTCATCACAATATCTTTTGAATATGTCAGAAAGGCATTTACGCCCGCGGTCGGTGCAAAGAATCTTAACGTTTTGTTCCAACTGGTTCTTTACTTCTGCTACATAGCGTTTGAACACATGAAGTACTTCGTAGCGATGAGGACATATACACGTGTCTGAGACGTGAGTAGTCATTTATGAAGATGATGAAGTAAGAAACCCCATGACGTGCTTTCATTCTCATGGGTCCTCCCATGATGGAATGGATTATATCCAGGGGATTTGAGGCTCTAAATGCCTTACCGAAAGGCTTCTTGCTAGCCTTGCCAGTAAAACAAGGTTCACATACTGACAACTTAGCATTAGTGAGTGGGTTTAATAGACTGCACTTAGCAAGTCTGTTTAACCTATCTTGGCCAATGTGACCAAGTCTAGCATGCCACTTAACAAATTCAAAAGTGTTATCTATGTTGGAAAATAAGGCAATAGATGAATTGTTAAAATCGTTATAAATATCATCCAAATTCAGAACGCAAAAACCATGTTTGTAAGAGCCGTGACCAAATACATCATCACCACACTCAATGTTTGATCCTTTAGGATGAAAATTAAACGAAAAAACTAATTATAGTAAGGAAACAACAGAAACTAAAGAACATTGAACTCCTGGCATATAGATTGTGTGGTGTAACAGTAATGTGTTTCCGTTACGAAGTTGGAGTTTGTAGGTGCCAATACTGATGGCATCCTCTTCACTCTCGTTCCCTATAATAACACTTCTCGTTCCAGCGCCACAACAATGAAACTCGACAAACCCAGTGCGGTCATCACAGCCTGTTGGTTTGCTCCGGAATCAACAATCTATTTAGGAAAGAAAGTTGCAACTAATGTATGGGAACAAACACCTACTTGGGGTTTATTAGAAGAGTAAGGTACCTTTTTAAGCTCGCAACAGTCCCGAGAGTAGTGACCATTCTTTTTGCAATTATAGCACTTCACATGTGCCATGTCTTCAAGTCGTTAGCCCTTGGTTGTTTAGTGATATTTTTCTATTGAGCGGGTTTCTGAGTTTTCTTTGCTAGTTTGCCAAACTTTTTGTTTCTCTTACGGTGTCCCCCATGTGCAGCAATAACATTGGTAGAGGATGTAGAAGCTCACAAGGTTTCGTCCTCAAGCTCTAACAGTGAAAGTCTTGATGTTCACAACATGAGACATTATAATCTTAAAGGAAGTCCATCGTCTATGTTCCTTTTCGTGAGGTAGTGAACGAATCACATTATTGACTTTGCTCAAACTTGGAAATATCAATCCTGTCAGCTTAGAGATCACACACCATTGCACTCATAACGCGAATGTGTTCAAGTACGGGTCGACTCAAATCAATTTTGTACTGAATCCAATTCAGATGCAAGGTATGGAGCCTTATAGCTGAAGTTTGGCCATATGCCAACCTTGAGAGCGTCCAACAAGGCCTTGGTCATGGTGTTTACATCGTATTCGCCAATCAGGTCATTGTACATGCAATACAACATAGTATGACGAGCACTTCGATCCTTCTTGGCCCATGCAGCGTTGGAAGCGTTTGTTTTTTCGGGTTCTTCCATGGTTATATGCTCCAAAACGTCTTTCTCGTTAAGGAGATATTGAATCTTCTTGGACCAGATGTCATAGTTCATTCCATTGAACTTATCGCTGGAAGAGAGCTCGGCTATTATGATAGGTGATGTCATTTCTACAAGTATATTTTAAGAAATGACATGAGGCACAATTTTAAAATTAAGTTTTCGGTAAAGAATTTTGATTATGTAATACGTTAAAAAAAATTGTTAATCTCATAATCATCACGTTCTACATAACCATAAACTTTTAAGAAAATCTAACTTCCACGTAATGAAATAAATTCAAACAAAAACAGATAGGAGCATTTACAGCCAAACGAATTGGTACATGCAATTGTTAAGTATAACAATTCAGTATTACTTAAAAGTATTTACAATTAAACGAATTGACACATGTAATTGTTAACGTATAACAATTCTTTTTTTAACACATAGTTAAAAGAAATTTGGAATCTTTTAAAAAATTTGAATTAAATCATAGTATAATCCTTAACCGATTCAACAAGTACACAGATATTCACAATTTATGGTAGTTTAATTTTAATTACCAAAATAAATTATTATCACATAGTTAATAATTATTTTTTAGAAACTAATTCTAATTTTTTTTAATAGTATAAAAAATAAGCATTCAAGCATGCTAATTCACGTAATAAATGCTCGGAATAAAGAATTTATCTTTAAATTAATTCTTAATCATGCATACTAAGAATTAAAATTTAATTGCACTTAGCAAATGAAATAAATAATTTCTAATCATGCATATTATGTATTAAAATTTAATTGTATTTATTGTCACTAAATATTTTATTTAACACATAAATGGGATTTGGTCCTCCCAAAGTGACAAATCTAATAGATCTTGATAGATCTATTAGAACGACTCTACCGGATAAACGAATACAACAATCAATTTGTACCTCTAATACAAAAGCGTATAGAAAGTCCTATTTATAGGGAGAGATTAGGGTTTAGAAATTAATTAATTAAATGATTAACAAATAATTATTTAATTATTAATTAAGTAAAAAATGAATAATTATTTAACTATCAATTAAGTAATTAACGAATAATTGCACACAATTAACCCTAATTTAACTAATTGGACCATTTTATCCAACAAATTCTTAATTTGTAAAACTACATCGATATTTTGTTCCTACTTACTGAATACAACTGAAAATAAAACTCTATTAAAAGACCGTTGTAAGTCCATGCCTTACCTCACATTACTTCTTAATTGTACAGACATGCTGTTCTATTGCGTCTTCGTCCTCCTTGTTCTTTCTTTATACACGGATTTCTTAAAACTCTGTTGACAGACATTAAGAATACCACGTACAATGAGTACAGGCCGTCTTGTGAACGATTGATGAAACATGGAATTGAGAGATACTTCTCATGGACACGGCAGCTGCTCTGTACGAGCAAGTATTGGAGTGGGCCTTCATCGATCCTCGTAGGCTAGATGAGTCGAAGAAGCTTGCAAGTTCGTTGCACTCTCTTTAGAATAAACAGACATCATAACAGAGATGTTATAGGTATAATTCTTCTCAACAGTCCGTCCATTTGAAACACTCCTTGTTAGCCGAGTTAATGATTCTCTAGAATCTTCTAAAGATTCTTGTGATCAAATCTCACATAGGTGTCTTGGTGTACAAGCATTGTAGTAGATGTTAATTATCTTGTATTTAGATTACCTTGTATTGGACTTTGAGTCCTTGTATGATTGTATCTCTCATCTATATTATAAATAGTTCTCTAGAGGTTTTGATCATTGAAGATCAACCTCTCTTTTGGCAAAATCTTCTCTCAAATCTATATTCCTTTTATAATATCAGAGCCCCAACAGCAAACACGCTTGTCGATCTTGTTTTTCAGATTCTCTGTTCGTGAGTTTGTGCCTCTGCGCCCCTCCTCTATTTTTAGATTTCTTTGTGCCTTGTTTTCTGGACAAACATGCTAACCAGTTCGTTCTACACACCAAGCATCCCTAAACTAGTAATTATAAAACTTGATGGATCAAATTACCTTTTATTGTTATCTCAGATGAACCATGTTTTGCGGAGCAACGTCTATATGAGCATCGTTGATGGCTCTGAAAAATTCCCTCAACAGTTTATTTCTTAATCTGATGATGCCCGGAAAACAACTAAAAAGTTAAATCCCTATTATCTTAGCTGGAATGATTAATACTACATCAGTTGGATTAATTCCTCTATGTTCAATCGTGCTCTCCCTGCCATCTTTTGGATTAAAACGTGTCATGAGGCCCGGACAAAACTCGCCAACAAGTATGCCAACCAAAAGAAATCAAGAATCTAAGATTTCCGTTGTCGCCTCCAATTTGACAAAGTACCAATGGGTAATGGGTCAATTTTGCATATTCAGACACTGGTTCTTTACAAATTTCTACCTCTTTTTGCCTCCTTACTTTGTGTCAAGTTCTTCATTGCTCTAAAGTTTGGTTATCTTATCAAGGACAACAAGATAGACGTGACACTACTGTGGGGACCCACTGAAAGAGACATGCACCTATTTAGTTGGGATCCACTCTCGCAAGATTAATCCTAGAATTGTGGACTATTTCTTCTTATCACTATGAAGGAGAACGATTATGGGATGTCGCCCCGTGGAATCACGTACCAATTATTTCCATCAAACCATTATGGGGCAGATTCCTTCCAAGATCCAGGGCACAAGGCAACAGAACTTGGAGAGGAGCCATGGAGAAGGAGGGGCTCCAACGACTCCATATTCATCCAAGGGGGTTTCTTACCTCTTTGAACATAACTTTAATTTATCTTTTTATGGCTTCAGACTTTAATTTAGGGCATTGATGTAGAGACTTTTGAATTTAGTTGTGGACTTAGAATGTCTCAAGCAATAAGATACAACTCATCTTTAACAGCAATGCAACCATTGTTAACTTAGATGCAGATTTCTAATGTTTAGTTCTTTGAAAATGTTGTTGTTGCTATTTGGTTTTATTGTGCTTTTTCCAAACTTGCATGTGCCTAGCCAATACTTGCACTTTTACTAAGTATGGTGGGAGGGCAAGAGAGACAAACCATGCTAGGAACGGTAAAATCAACCATAATTACTATATGCATGAGAATAGGTATGGGGTTATTGCTACCGTGTGTGGATTTTCTCAACTCAAAGCCTTCGGTGTATTCAAGTGTGACTTCAAGAGAAGCATAATTATATACCGTAAGAGGGGTACTTACAGCTCGAGAGAGATAAAGGTCTAAGAGAGGAAAATCCTGTAGATAACAATACAACAAATCCTTAGAGTAAACAAAGAAAGAAACGTTATAAATTCACTCAATGGTAAAGTCACTAGCCCTAGATCTTCTATCCAAGTATTGATCGAATGCGTACCCTATTTTTCACTTCTTTATTTTAATCTTTTTCCTATTTTATTTGTAGGTTAGTTCTTACCCCTTTGTAGGTTTAGACCGAATTGCACATAACTCACTAATTTGGGTGATTATCATCCACAATCCTCGTGGTTTGATACTTTTTTCATCATTCTATTACTTGTGCGACTTGCACACTTGCAAGATATGTGCAACAAGTATTTGTGCATCACCCATATGGCATGCTAGATTAGGGCATTCCTCTTCTTCTACAGTTCGTTTAGTTATAAATCAGTTCCAATTATGTCTTAGTGGCAATTTTAATTAAGAGTCTGTCTGTGAACCTTGTCAACTTAGCAAGAGTAAACAATTACCATTTGAGTCTTCAAGTCGAATCTTTGTTTGTCATTTAGAACTTATTAATTCTGAAGTATGGTCAACTTCAATTTCATCTATTAATGGATTTCTCTATTATATTATTTTTATTGATGATTTTACTCGTTACACCTTGTTGTATCCTCTTAGAGCAAAGTTTGATGTTTTTACAACTTTTATTACTTTCAAAGATTTGGTTAAAAATCAAATTTCTAAAAAGCTCAAATTCTTTCAAACAGATGGGGAGGGGGCGAGTTTTGTTCCAATAAATTCAAGGATTTTTTCAAAAAATATGGAATTTTTCATCACTTCTCTTGTCCCTGTACTCCTCAACAAAACGGGTTTGCTAAACAAAAACGGTATATTGTTGATATGGGCCTATCTCTCCTAGCCCAATCACATTCGCCTACTAAATTTTGGGTTGAGGCCTATCCCACTGCTGTGTTCATCATTACCAGGCTTCCTACCACTGTCCTTCAAAATCTCAGCCCTTTTCAAAAGTTATTTGATTCCAAGCCTAATTATTCACTTTTCGCTCTTTTTAATATGTTTGTTATCCACTAAGTTAATATAACTTTCATAAACTCATGTTTCGTCGTAAAACAATGCATCTTGATAGGCTATAGCTCTTAGCATTCTAGTAATAAATGTTTTGATACTAGTTCTTCTACCACATACATCTTTAGAGATGTTAACTCTAACGAGGGTCTACTCCTCGCATTGGTTACATCTTCATCACATCCCCCCCCCCCCCCTTGCACCTCCAATTACTGTTTCCTCGATTCCTTTACCTTTTTAACCCCCAAATTTTCCCTCATCTCGTTCTAATCCTCATACTTCTGATGAATCACCTGTTGCCGCTTCAGTTCTTTCAGTTTGCATCTAGCCAACAAGTTTTTTCCACTTCTGAACCAACCTTGACATTCTGTCATTTTAAATCTTGGACCCTTATCTTTTGGAAAATTCAGAATTGCACACAACTCTCTCTACATCCTTGTTGTATCAGCCAACCTCTCCCACCTAATTGTTTCATCGGCCGTTGCCTTCGGATTCTGCTACCTTTTCTTTTGAGTTGGTTCTTCCTGCATTGGCTTCACCTTATCCGACCAGTTCAACTTCTCTTGTTGGTCTCCTCGGGCTCGGTTCTCCTTCCAGTTTAGGTATTATCCCTCTTCCCTTGGACCCATTTTTAGTATCTGACCAGGCGGCCCCTCATACTCTACTATTGTTGTCAATGTTAGTGTTGTGCCCAAAGGCCAATCACTTAGGGCAATTGTATCAATGATTTTATATCAATGCATATGATTTGTAGCATTCTTCATTCTTTGTTTTATTTACTACTTTTATATACATGACGAATAATAAAGTCCAGGTATTGATAACTTAGAATGGATCACAAAGAGTTATGATGACAAAACCACTTTAATGAAGTAATAAATACTAAACATATCTAACCATAGTATTAGTGAGATATGATATCACTAATACAGATAGGTTAGCATATTTGTAGCATTCTTCATTAAAATGAAGCCCAAGTATTTTATGTATTTTCGATTTTCTTCTTTCACATTTGTACACAAATTTTATTTTTCTTCTTAGTGAATTTTTTCATAAAAAACAAAAACAAACTATGGTGTAGTGACACCTAAGTTAGAACATGGATGCTTGTAGTTGACAAGTATATCAGATTGACCCAATTAGAGTTCACCATATTGTCAATGGTAGATACTCTAAATAATAGTAGTTGTAAGTGATTATTAGACTTGAGATCACAATAGAATCTTGAGTATGGATGTCACTCTTTGATTATATTTGGAGTTACAATGTAAATGTGTAGCGATGGATAATTTTGGGAGTGATCTGAAGTATAGAATGATTGTGAGTGATCAATAAAGGATTCACCATTCCTAAATATTTAAGAGAATATATCCCTATGGCCACTTGTAAGAGATCATGACGAAGCCTTTGATCAAAACACGAGTTTGATTAGAAAAGTGCTTCTAATCAATACCCAGGGATCATGATCTCCGGTACAAGAAATCAAGAGCATATATTAAAGAGGATGACAAATAACCTCCATATGCTAGATTGGGATATGACCAAAGTGAAGGAATAAGAATTATATAGAAACTAGTTCTTGAAAGGGATAGTCTCCTCACATGACTATTCTCAATACTTGGTGGTCATGATATATTGCTAGATTTCACTCATGGTATATGGAATGAATTAGGGATTAATGAATTAAAGGAGTTTAATTCATTAACCATAATATGATTATGTTAATTCTTAGTTCATTGCCAAGCTATTGGGAGCCTATAGGGTCACACACAAACATCAAACTCTTGAGGAGACGAAATGTATTGAAGGAAGAGTTTAGGGGTTGAATTGAAGTATTTGATACTTTAAGGACTTCAATATAATAATAGGGTCCTAAACATAAATATGAGATGTTTAAGGGATGTATTAAATACATCAAAACCTTGTATTAGTTGGATTTGAGATCGAAGGCACAACTCATGGAGATTAGATAGTGGAATGTTACTACAATTTCATATATGGGATGTATGAAGTTAATGATCATTTTCTTCCAATTGAATTACATGCAATTGATGCTTATCCAATGATATTACATGCAATGAGGTGTTCATATACAAAGAGTTGTATATAAAGGTTGAGTGGAGGAGTTCTACAGTACCATGTACACATGCATGGCTAGAATTAAAAGTTAGTCCACTAACATGGACTTGTGTTTGCATCTCAAGGCCATGTCTAACTCTATAAATACCTTGATACTTGCATATGTGAACAAGTTTTATGCATTTGTGTGTCTTTATAGAAGATCAAAGAAAAGTTTCCATCTCTTTATCTCTCTATACGAGAGCAAGCTTGAGAATATGGGTGAAAATTTTTGAATTTTCTTTTCATCTTCTTGAACCAAAAATTCAGGAACTAGAACTCCACATACACACATATTGTTATACAAGGAGGTGTATAAGTCTCCAAGAGTTGTAGTGGTGTGGAATTCTAAGGATGGTCACTTAAGCACCTCTAAGAAAACTACCTTGAAGGAACTTTGAGAAAGCTTCAAAGAATGTATAATTTTCTTCTAACTCTTGTTAAAGCTATCTAAATCAGCATGGATCCTTGGTTTGGAACTCTTTAAATTAATTATTATTCACACATTCGTTTTAAACTTTACTCCATTTTTGATTTCATGACACATATTGTAGCCATGTGTTCTTTCCGAAACTCGGTCCCAAACTGTTTCTTCTCAACCTAAATATTTTTTTCATTATCATATTTATTTTTCTACTCATCATCCCATCCATTCGCTGACCAGTGTTTAGCTTCCTCGTGAGCATAACACTTGCATGCAGGCTGCTAAATCTCCTGAATGGCAATCTGCGATGGAGGCTGAGTTTGAAGCTTTGGTTTTTAATGCTACTTCTACTCTTTGTCCTCGCCCTAGTGATTAGAATGTTATTCGTTGTAAGTGGGAGTTTTAACATTAAGATGTTTCTATTGACAGATATAACGCTCGTTTGATTGCTCATGGATTTTAGTCGGAGCTTGGTACTGACTTCAATGAGACTTTTAGTCCTTTGATAAAACAATCTACTATTTGGGTTTTGTTGGCTATAGCCTATAGCTATCCACTTTGGATTGTTTGGAAGCTTGATATCTCTAATGCTTTTTGCATAAGGATCTTATGGAAGAGGTTTACATGGAACACCCCCTTGCTTTGTGTCGTCCCATTTCCCTAATCATGTTTGTTTTGTTCAAAATCCTCTTTATGGTCCGAAGCAGGTTCCTCGTGCTTGGTATCTTCGCTAGTCTCAAGCCCTACTGGCCCTTGGGTTCAAATGCTCGAGTGTTGATACCTCATTGTTCATCTGTTATTTTGATGGGATTCAGCTTTTTGTGGTAGTCTATGTTGATGATATTCTTGTGATAATATCTTCTCATTTTGCTATTACTAAGCTTTTTATCGAGCTTCATACCGCATTCTGCCTTCGTGATATGGATGAGTTAGGATACTTTCTCGGGCATTAGGCTACTTGTGACTGTTTGGGTCTTCATCTTCGGCATAGCAAGTATATCCTTAATCTTCTTGATCGTACGAAGATGAGTGGCCAAGCCCTCGTCTTGTCCATGTATCTCTATAAACTATCTGACCATGCATGATCTATCTTCGCTTGGTGAGTTTGATGCCACCTTTTATCATCAGATTGTTAGTGCATTACAGTATTGTACTCTATCACGTCACGATATTGTTTTTCGGTAAATCAGTTGTGTCAACATATGCATCATCCCCGTGAGTCTCATTGGAGTGTTGCCAAGTGACTTCTCTACTATTTCAAAGACAATGTGGAACATAGTCTTTGGTATGCCCATGAGTCACTTCAGCTTTAGGCCTTTTGTGATTTTGCTGGGGTGGATGATCTAGATGATCGTCAATCCATTACGGGCTATGGCATCTGTTATGGTTCCTGTCTCATTTCTTGGTCAGCCAAGAAACAACCTATTGTTTCTCCTTCTAATGCTGAAGCTGAGTATCGAGCTATGGCCATCAATAATGCTGAACTATATTGGCTTCAAATGCTCTTCTCTGAGTTACATGTCTCCCTTCCTCATTATCCGGTGTTGTGGTGTGACAATGTTGGTGCTTTGGCTCTTGCTTCTAACCTAGTCTTGTATGCTCGTACCAAGCATATTGGTGCCGATTATTATTTTATTCATGAGAAGGTCGTCAATAAGGATACGGTGATTCGGCATCTCAGTACTTATGATGAGTTGACTGATATTTTCACTAACGGCTTGGGTACGATTCAGTCTCTTCTACTTCGTGACTAGCTGAACACTGTTGTGTCTACGACCAGCTTGGGAGGGTATTAGCCAAGTTAATGATTCTCTAGAATCTTCTAAAAATCTTGTGATCAAGATCTCATATAAGTGTTGATATTGTCGGATTGTCGTGTCTGGTTAAATAGTAAAATAATAATAACATAATATAGTCGGGCGAAAATATATTAAGGTCCAGGGGCAGAGGACTCTTTATTTCAATATGGGAAAATATTCCTTTATTCACTTCCTTTCACCTCCCTTTTATAAACTATTTTTTGTTGTTTGTTTCATGGAGTTAGTGGATAGCACATGCTCTATGTGGTATTCCTCTATAAATTTTTATCCCAATTTTGCCAGCACCTACTTTTTGGTTGCTATGTGGTGGCACCACTTCCTTCATGGGTAAGGAATGGCTACACCATTTACTCCCCTGCCCTGGGTCAATTTTTTGAAAAGAATTCGACCGTGTTTTCTGGCCAATTTCTTATTCTCCAACTGGTATCTTTTTGGTGGGCATTTATGTGCTTCCTTTAGGATATATGCTTGTCATTATATTTTTTGTTTGCTTGCATTTCCAAAAGTTTGGCATCATGGCTTTGCAAAATCCCCTGTATTTGGGTGAAATTGTCCTTGCCCAAAGATTCGTGCCATAACACTCTCCTTTAAATATCCATCTTATAATACCTCGTTAAAATCTTACTATGAAAAAACCTTGTGGAAAAAAATTCTAGTTTGAAAAAAGAGTACATGATTTGATGTTTGCTTAGGGAGGTGTCATTCCATTCGTTTATTTAGTCTTTATCTAATATACCTCGTCTGGTTATGTTTCTATGGGTCATCAATTCTAATTTGGGCCACAGGTAAGAGCGATAGACATCATTTCATTCTATTTTTTGGTAAATGCTTGCTAATGTTATGGAAGTAACAAGTTTCTCGGTTGATGCATCATTGGTATTTCGATCATTGGTCGATAGGAGAAAAATGTAATTGGGCCTGAACTCGTGGAGCTTTAGGCTAGCCGCAACAATACAATCATGGATTTTACTGGGCTAGGTGGGATATGTTACTGGCAGGACTTGGGCCGCCAATTGATTTTAGGGCCTGATTTTATATTTGGTGGGCTTTTACCCCCAAGATATTGGAGTAGATAATTTCTTTTCTTTAGTCTTTGATGACCCCTGCTGACAATCATGAAATATTAGAGTAGATAAGTGATTTTATGTGCTTCCATTTTTTGCGTTCAGTGAACATTCTTTTGCGTTCAATGGGTGTCCTTTTTTTTGTTTCAACTTGGGAACGTCATTTTTAGTGTGCTCAACTTGATAGCGTCATTTTAGTTGCACTGTAAATGGGAGCGTTGTTCTAGTTGTACTCAACATGGGAGTGTCATTTTTGTTGTACTCAACTTGGGAGCGTCATTTTAGTTGCACTCTACTTGGGAGTGAAGTTTTAGTTGCGCTCAATTTGGGAGCGCCATTTTTATTGCGCTCAACTTGAGAGCGTCATTTTAGTTGTGTGTGTGTAAACTACTATAGGGTGTGAACTTCAGATAAGTATTTCATGAACTCGCTTTATCTAGATTACTCAAAATGCAAATTCATTATTTCATGAGTAGAGGCCTCTTGTGTGGGTGTCGACTTCATACTTACCTGTACATAGGATACTAATACCTTTTTTTAAGAATTCCAAGTTGGTTATGTGATTCGGCCTTTGTTCCTTTTTGGATCTTCAATTCTTTCATTTTCATGACGATGGCTCGTGTCGTGATTGTTTGGTTCATGTTGTATCCATTCAGTCTGATATCCTTCTTGAGTCAGTCGTTCTTAGTATTGCTTGCACGAGTTGTGCCTCATCTCCCTAGGGGTGTTCAGAAGTTCAAGATGTTCGATGGCTCTCATGATGTCTTCGTGAGGTATCTCGAAGGCGTGATACTCCGGATATTTTATCAATTTTGGGTTTTTCTCAATCTTTTTTATGGTGTTGATGGTTTTGTGCTTTTGTCCCTCTGCGGATTGCCAGTGTTTTTGCAGTGTTTGAGTATCTAGATGAGCTTTTACTTAGGCGTGGTGGCACTCCCATTTCTTATTGACGAATATGTTTTCCACACATCTCACTCGGCTTGCTATGGTTGGTGGGTGGTTCATCCATTAATGTTGCGGCTAGGGGGCCGTGTCAAAGTCCGTGGATTAAGGTGTGATTCTTAAAGGGAGGGACAAACCTGGGGTTTCTGTGCACGCTTGGTTAAATTGATATATGTAATAACGTAAAGTTTCTTTGGGCTTCTTTTAGTATTCTAATTTCAGTAAATGTACAAGAGACATTTCTACCGTTAGAGAAACAATTCAAGAGTGGCATCATTCAGTGTTAGGATTAAGATCCTACGTGCAACTATTTCTATCACAGATGTCATTTCCATGTGCAACGTATATATTACATGTTTTCGAAGGTCCGTCTCTCTGGAGTATTTGGGTAACCTGTCGAGCGTGTCGGGTGCAAGGATCACAACTTCTTTTTAAATTTTTTTACAAAATGCTTTACTCAAGGTAATGGGTATTTGTTGAGCCACAACTTTGTGTAGCGGCGAAAGGGGTCCGCCCATGCTGAATCAAGAGATCACTTCCTTTATTTAAATTTGAAATTCGCTCCTGAGACCTAATACCAAATTGGTCAGATTTGCATTAGAAATATTTTGATGACTTGTAAAGTCGGGGGTTGTAGTTATCGCCCGATTTTGCATTAGAATATTTTTATATGTTGTCAGATGCACATCTTTTGTGACGTGAGGAATGCTATTGTTTGATTTCATTTTATTGGTAGGTTTTTTTGTCGCGCTTTTCTTGGCGGCTTTTTGACACGGTTCCTAGAGACGACACCAAATGATGTGACTGAGTATTTTATCTGGCTAATCAAGGGCTTAAATGAAATTTGAAACTAATAATGAAATATGTTGCCAGGGCAAACATGATTTTATGAGAAAACGTGATTACAATTTGTGAGTGTAATCTTCCTATTTTTTATTCATTCTTCATTTCCAGCTTTTCTTCCCTTTAGTTTGATTTTTTTTCTCTTACGTTATTTCTTCTAGATTTCTTTTGGATACAGAATGCGGCTAAGAAGTATTCCCATTACATACTTGGTCACCGATGTTCATTTCTTAGACAACGTCATATTAGGACAACCTAACTTGTTCTAGCTCAAGGCCGTCGTCTCCACTTACCATATGTTTATGAAATTTTCTACGGAACATGGCGTGTGACAGGTAAAATCTAATCTTTGAATCGCTAGCCTCTATTATGTGATGTCTGCCGCCGGAAAATGTTCCACTATGGAAAACAACACCAGTAGGTGGTCCAGGAAAAATTCCTAGAATGTACCGAATCACGGAACCAGAGAATATCTCCCCATCAGGGTACAAAGAAATTCCATTGAAAGATGGTAATCCAAAGTTGGTTGCTCGTATTGGTATAGAACTAGAGCCTAATCTCGAAACAAATTTGATTTAATGCTTGAGAAACTATGCTGATAGATTTGCATGGAGCTCCATCCTAATTCTCTAGAATAAGCCCTAACGTCGCAGTCCATCGTCTAAACATCACTCCCGGGACAAGAACCATCCAACAGATGAAGCGACACTTTGGATATGAAAGAAATAAAACATCAAGGATGAAGTCCAAAGCTATTAGAAGTTGGATATGTAGAAAAGGTGCAATACTCTGAATGGCTCTCCATTGTGATGGTCGTCCCGAAACCCGTCAGAAAATGGTGATTGTACGTCGACTTTACCGATCTAAATAAGTATTGTACAAGGATTCCTATCCTTTACCACCCATCGATTGAATTGTCAACTCCATTGCTGATTGCAAGTTGTTAAGTATGATGGATGCATTTAAGGGATATCACTAGATACTCCTAGCTCGTGAGGATTGGCTCAAAACAACTTTTATCACAGAAAGCAACATCTATTGTTACAAGGTAATGCCTTTCGGACTCCAAAATATCGGAGCCACCTACCAGAGAATGATCAACAAGTTATTTCAAGAACAACTCAGTAAGAATATGGAAGCATATGTAGACTACATGCTCGTAAGAAATAAAAAAGCAACAGATCATATAACTCATCTTATGGATGCCTATAATATCCTACGTCAATATCAACTAAAGGTCAACCCTGCTAAATGTACCTTTGGTGTCCGAAGCGAAACATTCCTTGGCTATATGGTGTCAGAAAGAAGGATTGGGGCAAATCCCGAAAAAATTGCTATTATACATAATATGACCCCACCCAAAAACTTAAAGGAAGTCCAATCCCTTGCCGGAAAGATGGTGTCTCTTGGCCAGTTCATATCTCGACTCAGAGATAGGGTATTACCTTTTTTAAAGCGATTCGAAAAGAATTTATTTTTGAATGGACCCCAGAATGCGACCGGGCATTCTAAAAGCTTAAAGAATATTTGAACTCTCCCCAAGTACTCGTAGCCCCCAAAAACCCAAGAGGACTTATTTGTTTATCTTGCCATGACAGGAGAGTCGGTATGTGTTGTGCTACCCGTGAAGAAGGAAATTTACATGAACCTATTTATTATGTAAGCAAAACATTACATGGAGCCGAAATAAAGTATCTTGAAATAGAAAAACTCGCACTCGAACTTGCGACGGCAACCAAGAGGCTTCACCACTGTTTTCACTCACAACCACTTACTGACCTCAACCTATGAGGCAAATTCTCCCTAGACCCAATATTTTCGAAATATTGGTAAAATGGGCGGAGGAATTAAGAGAGTATGACATTACTTATAAATCTCAAAGTTCACAAATAGCTCAGATCCTTGCAGATTTATTGTTGAGACCACTCAAACCCACCAAATAAGCCTTGTGGATGCTCCATGTGGATGGGTCATCTACTCCCTAACATGGTGGCAAGGGAATCGGGATCAAGGAGAAGGACAATTAAACTATAAAGATAGCAATACTCTTAGGGCCTGTTTTGCGCAGAATTCTTAAAATTATAATTGGCTTACAAGTACATTTTTTCAGAAAATCAGTGTTTTGCGCAGCCAACCTTCTACTACTTGTTCTTACTATAAGAAGGTAAACCTTCTAAAAAGTAAGCACCTCAATACAGACTTTTTTTCCTTCATAAAAATTAGAATGGCATATTTGTAATTTTTCAAACTTTAAAATAGATTTCGTGCCAATATTACCTGGGCCCGGGCCCGGCACGGACCTAGACCCGGACCCCGCGACACAGACACAGACCCGGCATGGTCCCGACAAGGTTATTTTGGTAATCTACTGTTAATTTTGGTGATATAAAATTAAAATAGAATTTTAAATAATTATCTTTTAAGTACTTGCGCAAAATACGTCTCCTTCTAAAAATAAGAATAAGTAGTAGAAGAAGTGGTAGAAGAGGAAGTAGAAGAAGGTTTGCGCAAAATAGGGCCATAGACTTCCCCGCAACTAATAACACTGTTGAATACAAGTCCCTGATTCAAGGACTCAAAGTCGCCTTGCTACAAGAGGCCAAAAATCTTATTGCCTACCTAGACTCTCAATTGATCTTTGAGCAGTATATGGGTACATTTTAAACTCAAGAGGAGATATTAAATAAATACCTAAAAAGGATTCAAAGTTCGACCCAGGTATTTTTGAGTTTCGAACTTCGACAAATATCACGTGCAAAGAATGCCAATGCTGACACTTTGTCCTAACAAGCATCACATTTGGATCCCCAAGATGGAAAAATTATCCAGGTGCTGGTATGAAAGGAGTCAACAATCGAATTATTCATCTCATCTGACAAAATGAGTATTTTAACACTCGACAAAACCAACTGGATGACTCCTATAATTGTGTATCTCAAGGATGGGACATTACCTCAGGACAGCACCGAAGCCCAACAAATAAGAACTCGTGCTTCCCGATTTGCCCTCATAGAAGCGAGTTGTACAAACAAAGTTTTGAAGGACCTCTCCTCCGAATATCCTCTATCCACAAGCACAATCCTTATTAGAAGAAATGCACGACTACGAAGGAGCCATCCACATAGGAAGACGAGCTTGGTTCGAAAAATTCACCTGCATGGATTCTATTGTCTTTCTGCGCTCTGAGATACATTGGATTACATACGTCGATATAAAATGTCAAATACATAAAAATTGGACACTTTGCCCGGCCCTTCCCATGACAAAAGTTTCAACAACTTCTTTCGACACCTAGGGAGTAGATGTTATTGGCCCATTCCTTTCGGCTCCTGGGCAAAGGAGTTTTATTATTACAGCCATCGAATATTTCAACGAATGGGCAGAGGCTGAAGCCGTAGCCAAAATAATGGAAGGAGATATAATATTTTTTCTATGGCGATACATCGTATGTCAATTTGAGGTGCCACGAGTCCTCATCATAGATAATGAACAACAATTTTGGGGTGCGAAGGTGGGAAATTGGTGCACAACCCTACAAATTCAGCAAAAAATTTATACTGCATATCACCCTCAATCCAACGGACAAGTAGAGACGCTCAACAGAATCATACAACTTGGGTTGAAAAAGAAACTCCAAAATCAAAAAGGTAAATGAGCAGACAAATTACTAGAAATGTTATGGTCCTATCGGACCGCAATTACTATTTCTACAGGACACACGCCATTTGCTTTAACTTATGGATCTAAATCAAATTTCGTTGCCGACATAGCCTTTGGAGCATATCGAGGTAAATGATGTGAATCAAATAATTAATCTTTACTTAGACGATTTCATGATGGTTTTGTGTGATTACTCATTTAGGTAGGACCTAATGTTTTTATGGCATGATTTATGCTTTGGTAGTATTCTATGTGCAGGTAATGATCATTGGATGAAATTGGCGATTTTCTAGTGAGACACGAGCAGAATTTTCAGTGATTAACTTACAACTTCAAAATATCATAACTTGATATAGGAGTGTCTTATATGGACGTACAATATACGCCCGAAAATCTTGCAAACGACACTACAACTTCGATGAAGAACACGTTCCAGATTTGGATTACAAAGTCGACAAAATCAAGCTTGAACTTTAGTTAGCAAAACTGTCCAGTAACTATTCTGTTCTGCGCAGTCTAGGTTGGTGGGCCACAGGTCTATATCCATAGATCCGAATGGGACGTGCTATATACCAATGGAAATACCAAACAATGTACCACATCTTTGTAGATGACGCCCGCTTGAATTTCGGCCCCCAAATAGACGAAATATTGCATTGAAGTTGGTAACAAGAAACTATCCAGATTCAATGAATCAGCAAATGCCAGATATTTCGAATGGGATCTAGATAAACATGAACCAACTTGATTATCTGATCAAAGATAACAGTTTTAGGCTCACATATCCAAATACTTGCGAAGGAAGTTAAAGATTGACAACAAAAGTCTAAAATTTAGGATTTTGATTATTATTTAGACTTTATCTTCAAGTTGTATTGAAAGTCTCATTTTTATCACCTATCCTTCGAGGAATTCTATAAATAGAGGCCAATGTACATAGTAGATGGGAGAGTTTGAGTGGTTGTCAAATTTTAGGTCCCTCTCTTAAATTTTGGTTGAGTTCTTCTTGTTCGGAAATTCATACGGTTTTGAAATTTTTTGAGAAAAAATTTAGAATAAATTCTTTCTTCACTTCTTTTGATCCAAAGATGACATACTCTTTCAGAATTCTCATGGCGCGATCATCGATGATGCAATGCTAAGAATTTGTTTACTCCTAACGTGTAGTAGGGTGGTTGTGCCCCATATTGTTCAAATTTTATGTTCTTTGCAGTTTGGATTTTATGTTACATATTCTACACTAATGTTTCAATTTTCAACTTGCATGTTTGTACGCATCAAAACATGCTTGTTGAAGCCCAAGACTAATTGCCTATTTAGCTACGGAATTGGGAGCATACTTAGTCTAGAAACTCTTGAATCTTTCTTTGAAAAAAAGGAGTCCTTAGGGACGGATTATGGTGTTTATGTGCTTAGAAGTTATATTAAAATTTATAACGCATCTTTTTATAATTTTAGTATAATATGGATGAATTTATATGCTATGTGTTCAGCATGCAATAGATTTACAATTCCAGTCACATGTTCAGTGTGTTAGAGTGAAAAAATTAACACTTTCTTATTAGTATAAAATCAAACTAGAAACTTTAATTTGATCTTATGTGTTTTAGCCACCCGAAACATGTTAGGAGTAATTTTTTCTCATTAAATTTCAACAAAAGCCGTGTTTTTTTTCTCTCCGTAGTTCAATTTAATTTTACATTTAACTTTATGATTTTTTATTTCCTATTTGGTCATTATACATCTCAATTTTCTTCTTGTAATTTTGTTCATGTTGTTAGGGTTAATGAGTCTGTGAGGTAGGAGTCTAATTTGTTTCAATGTGGTTTGATCCCTTTATTGCTATAATTGACGTCGTTCTCTTGTGGTTTATAGTGATTTTAGGGTATTTTGTTTTGTTTCGTAATTATTTGCTCACTAATTATATACCTTAAGATTTGCATCATGCTTTTGGCGCCATTGCCGGGGAGGCATACGGACACAGAATAATTTTATCTTTTATTTTTCATAGTTATTTTTTTTTTATTTCTAACCAATTTTATTTTCTTTTTGTAGGTTTCAATTTGATTTTCTCAGGGACCTAAATCCAAACAACAGCCTCATTCTTGGGGCTCTATTCTATAAACATCGAAAGAAGGTCCACAACAACCGTAGTTTGTTGTTTACTTTACATGTAGTTAAGGCGCATTCTATGAACATCGAAAGAAGGTCCACAACAACCGTACTCGTGAGTGGCTGTCTACGGCTGGTATTTAAATAATACCATTGTGACTCCACCAGACATCTGGGCCCTCATGTGAAATAGCGAGTACATCTAGGAAGTTGGTATTTAAGTGAGACCATTGTGACTCCACTGACTACCTGGGTGCTTGCTAAATCGGTTTAGGCTTCTTAGACTGACAGTTGAGTGTGAATTGACCTACAGTGTATGGTACACACTCGATCCAGGGGTCCACCGCAATTGCCGTTTGATCTTCACTGGGGTACAAAAGGGACCAGAGGTTCAGAACTTGAGAAATGTTTGTCGACCAGCAGCCTAGTCATCATAAACAACCCACTCTTTCAGTCTAATCAAGAAGACATGGTTGCACCAGTTAATCTCCAAGAGGCTCTAATTAATGAAGGTGGATGAGGGAACAATGGGAAGAACAATCAGAACAACGCCCCTCCTAGGGAAATATTTGGAGACATATGCTAATTTGGCGCCAATCATCCCAATGACTTTGCTAACGCCGTCGACAATTTCAGCATTCCACCAAATTACGTTGCTCGAAGACATTCTACTTATGTACTTTGAATTCTTGCTTTTTCTTTAATACTTTCTTATCCCTTGTAAGAAAGTATATGTACATACTCTTTGTTTAATGAATTTGGCTTAACAAAAAAAAAACGCCTTCATCGAGCTGACAAGCACTCACAGACCACGGAAAATCCCTCATGATCAGATCAAGAGAGCCCTATTCTCTCTCTCTTTGAGAGACAAGGCTCGAGAATGGTATGATTCACTGCCTGGATACAATATAGCGACATTTGAGGAGTTGAAGACCAAATTTCTGATGGAGTACAACTCACCAGCCAAGATTGAGAAATTGAGAGATGCTATCACTTCATTTCAATAGCGTAGTGATGAGACGTTCGCAGAAGCATGGTTGAGATTCTCCGAATTGCTCCGAAAGTTCCCGAGTATGGTCTCGCCCGAGTCAGAGAGCTCACCAAATTCTATCAAGGGCTTACCAATGAAAGTATGGCAATGGTCAATACCAGTGTTGGAGGAGAACTCGATGATAAAACCTATGATGAAGTCATAACTTTGTTCTAGAAACTGGCCACCAACCAGAGGAATTAGTACAACCCAAGGAGAGCTCCAGAGAAGAAGGCAGTAACATTTGGTGAGTATTTGTGCATTAATTATATACCTTAAAATTCGCATCACATACCAGAAGCTCTTATGTTAGCTCTTATAGTAGGAGTTTGCGTGTTTTTGATTTGATACATTCAGATGTATGGGGTCTTGTCCCACAGTAACATTCAATGGATTCCGCTCTTTTGTTTCATTCATTAATTAGTGTTCTCGAGTTACTTGGTTATACTTGATGAAAAATAAGAGTGATGTTTTTGTTTGTTTCAAGGATTTTCACAAAGGAGTACAAGCGCGGTACGGTATAGTAGTGAAGGGGTTAAGGTTTGATAACAGGATGAAATATACTAACAGAGCATTTGCAGAATATCTGTCTTCACAAGGCATCAAACCACCTGCCCATACACCCTAAAGCAAAATGGGATAGCTAAGAGTAAAAAGCACCACCTTCTTGAGGTGGCTAGGAGTATAATGTTCACAATGAATTTCCCAAAATACCTGTGGGGACAAGCTATTCTTACAACCACATTCTTGATTAACAAGATACCATCTCGTATTTTAGATTGGAAGTCTCCATTTCAGATCCGTAATGGTTCAAAAGGTGACAGCATCAAGTTGAGAACTTTTGATTGTGTATGTTTTGTACATGATAACAGGTCAAGGGTTAGAAAGTTGGATCCAATGGCCATCAAAAGTGTATTTGTAGGGTACTCTGCAACTCAAAAATGATATGTGTGCAGGAGTCCGATTGAGTGGAGATTGTTTATGAGCATGGATGTTATATTTTTGGAGCACGAGTCATACTTCCAGTAGGGGTCCTCACCTTTTCAGGGCTCGCCTGATGGAGTACGGAGAGAAGGGGAGAGTAGTAGTGACAGGGATGAGAGAAACAGTGATAAGGGGTAACATGTGATAGTACGAGTGAGAAACATTTTCTGCCCTTGCTCGACAAGTGAGTTAGCAGCCGAGAGAGAGGTTCTGGGTCAGGGGAAGCCGCTGTTAGTATATACGAGGCATCATTCCCACACCCAGTAGCAGAGGAGAAAGGACATCAGAGAGGTACCCTAGTCAGTTGTGTCAGTTCCATGCCCAAGGTCCTTTCTTGCTTCGACTCCGGGAGCACCTTCATCTTCATCAGTCCCTTCAAGTGATGTTACTCCTCTCCCTGATATTTCCTTCCCTGATATTACTGTTAGGAGGACCACTTGCAGCAATGCAGAGGTCTCACCAAACAAATATGATTTTTTTCCTGATATTGTTCACTATGTCTCCTACTCGTACATACTTCCTGAATATGGAGCATTCATTACATCTTTGGACATTGTCTCTATTCCTAAGTATTGGCAGGTGGCTGAGGCAGACTTGAGATGGAAAGTGACAATGATAGAGGATCTTGAGGCCTTTATAAAGCACAAAACCTTGCGGCTTGTGCCACTGTCACGGGGTAAGAAGACTATTGGATGTAAGTGGGTGTTCACTGTGAACCAGAACCATGAGGCATAGTAGAATGCTAGGCACGACTGGTAGCCAAGGGATATAGCCAGGTTTATGGGATTGATTACGATGAGACCTTTGTACCCGATGCAAAGATGAGTATAGTCAGTACTGTGGTCTCTATAGCAGCGAACAAAGGGTGAAATTTGCACCAGCTCGATGTGAAGAATGCACTTCTTCATGACGATCTAGTAGAATAGGTGTACATGGAGATTCCCCCAAGATTTGGCACTAGTCAAACAACTAGATAGATTTGTAAGCTCAAAAAATAATTGTACGGTATAAAACAATCTCATCGAGCTTGGTTTGACAGGTTAAAGAAGGTTATGATTGGCATGGGTTATCAGCATACCAATGTTGATCATACCGTGTTCTTCAGGCAGGCTGGGAGACATTCTACAATGCTAGCAGTGTATGTGGATGACATGATCATTATTGGCGATGATAAGGATGAGATTGCAAAGTTGAAGGTGAGACTTGGCAAGAAGTTTGAAGTGAAGGACTTGGGGCAGATGAAATACTTCTTTGGGATTGAGGTGGCTCGTGGGCCAAAGAGAATTGTTCTGTCCCATAAGAAGTATGCTGTAGATTTGCTATAGGAGACAGGTATGCTGGATTGTAAGCATGCTGAGATATCGATTGGCCAGAGAATGAAATTGAGTGAAGAAGAAGGCGAGCCAGTTGAAAAGGAGTGATATCAAATATTGGTAGGCCGACTGATATACTTGAATCATACCCGACCGAATATATCATTTGTTGTGAGTGTGGTGAGCAGGTATGTGCATGACCCTAGAAAGGATAACCTGGATGTCGTATACCAGATTTTGAGATACCTGAAGACTGCACGGGGGAAAGGATTGATCTTCAGAAATAATGGGCATCTGAACATTAAGGGTTACTGCGAGTCAGACTAGGTTAGTTGTGCTAATGAAAGGAAATCTATATCTGAATATTGCATATTTATAGGAGACAATCTAGTCTCTTGGAAGAGTAATAAACAATTAGTAGTAACTCGTTCTATAGCAGAGGCATAGTATAGAGCCATGGCACTGAGTGTTGTTGGGATGATTTGGTTGAGATCGATACTTGTGGAGCTCAAGATTGACTCGGAGGCCCAGTTGAAAATGTGGTGCGACAACAAGTCAGCCATCAGTTTTGCCAACAACCCAGTTCAACATGATAAAACTAAGCATATAGAGATTGATAGGTTCTTCATCAAAGATAAGTTGAATAGTGTACTGTTGGAGCTGAGTCACATAGCCACCAAGGAACAAGTTGTTAATTCACTGAATAAAGGCCTTAGTTCAATAGATCTTGAGAGACTTTGTAACAAGATCGACTTAGTTGATATCTTCCGCCCATCTTGAGCTAGATTATTGGGCTAATTGCAATTAAGGAACTTTGTATCTATTTAAGCCTGGGGGCTTTTATCCAATAAACAAGTTTACCATTCCTAAATTACAATTTTGTCCATTCCTCATTTGTATTGGACTGTATAGTCCAATCCCAGTAGCTTTGAAGTCATTTTGTGTTGTAGCATCGTGTTGAATCTCTGCTCTAATAGGTGTTTGATTTATTATTGATCAGTTTTGATGAAAAAGGTTTGACCTTAGAAGTAGTTACTCAATTTCTTCATAGGTAAGACAATGGCTAGTAGCTTCTTCTCGTAGGTAGAGAGGCAAAGTTGCTTTTGTCCCAAGGCCCTGTTGATGTTAGCAATGGGGCAGTCTGCTTGATTCAATACTGCCCCAACACTCTTGTCACTACCATTAGTCTCCAGAATAAACTGTTGGTGGAAATATGGCAAAGCCAAAACTAGGGTAGAGCTCATGACTTCCTTCAAGCACTTCCATGCTTGTTTCCTCATTCCACTTAAATGAGTCCTTTTTGAGCGATTGAGTTAGAGGTTTGCTAATGGTGCCATAGTTCTTATGAACTTGCAATAATAATTTGTCAACCCAAGGAAACCACACAATGATTTAAGGTGAGATAGCCTTGGCTAGTTCACCATAGCTGAGATTTTTTTAGGGTCAGTGGCCACTCCTGTTATTGCGATGATATGCCCCATATAATCAATGGAGCTTCTGCCAAACGAACATTTTGAGGCCTTAGCATACAATTGATGTTGTTGCATAAGTTCAAGAACATGTCTGAGATGCTGCAAGTGGTCTTCCCAACTTTTGCTATAGTTCAGAATATCATCAAAGAAGACAAAGACAAAAGATTTGATATAATCTTAGAAGACTTGATTCATCAAGCTCTGAAAAGTTGTTTGGGTGTTACATAAGCCAAAGGATATTACCAAAAACTCAAACTGACCATGATGGGTGATAAAATTATTCATGAAGATGTCTTTTTTCCACCCTTCGGATTTGGAAGTAGCCAGATCTTGGATCCAGTTTACTAAAACAGGCTGCTCCATGAAGCTCATCTAATAACGCATCAATAATTGGAATTAGGAACTTACTTTTGATAGTAAGACTGTTTTGATGTTTGTAGTCCACACACATACATCAGCCTCTATCATTTTTCTTAACCAACAGAATAGGAGAAGCAAATGGGTTTGACTTCTCCTAATAAATCTAGTATGGAGTAGTTTCTGCACGATCTTCTCAATCTCATCTTTGTGGTAGTGTGGTGTTTTGTATGTTGCTTGTCTCTTGGTGACGGCTCCAGGGATCAAGGTGATGCTGTGTTCTACTCCGCAGAGGGGAGGAAGTGATGTTGGTTCTTGAAAAACTATGGAATAAGCAACAAGTAATGAGTTTAGTTGTTTTATAAATTTTGTAGGATCAGCAGAGTTTGTTTCATGCATAGGCAACATATGGCCTTGGGAGTTAAACTGCAGTGTGGACTTGTTCACAGGCACTGAATCTAAATTGAATAGTTATGCTTGCACGTTGGCTTCATCCACCATTGGATCTAAGGACAAAATCCTTCCTATAACATCATTTGAAGTTCAGAGGCATCTCTGACAGCCTAAACTTGGATCATTTTTCCTGCTTTACTTAAGGTAACAATCATACTTTCATAGTCATATAGAACATTGTCGTGAAGCTTTAGCCAATCTCCACCAATAATTAAGTACAATTATGAAGTGGAAAGGTTCTTAGAAAGCATGAGAATTCCATACTTTGCATTGTCCAAACAAAAACAGGGCATTGAACCTTACTGATTTGCCTTACTCCATCAACAACTTCTACTTGCATTGGTAAAGCGTACTTAATAGGACAACTCATTATTTGACAAATTTGTCATCAATGAAACAGTGTGAACTTCCTCCATCAAAGAAAATGTGGAAAGGTTTAATACCCCTTGACGCAATAAGTGGTAAGGTTGGAATGTCCACAAATGGCATTAACGGAAATTGTACATTCATTATGAACTCCCACATCCGCAGCCTCTTCCACCTCTTCTCCCGTTAGCGTATGCATTTGTATGTCAAATTTTGAGATAGGATCACTAGTCATAGCAAAAACCTTAGTGGTGCATTGGTGACCAGGTGCATAGGGGGCATCACATTTAAAACAAAGCCTCTTTTCTATCCGTTCATTCATTTCTTTGTCTGTAATGAATTTGCAGCGAGGGCATGAAGTCAATGGCTTTGGTTTGTCAGTTCGATAGGGAAGGGAAATGTAACAGGTGGGAATCGTGATAGAAATGCTAGTATGTAAGGGACACCCTTAGTGAGTTCTGTTAGTAGGGGATTAACGGCCAACTCTTTCTCTATGGGAATGGCAATAGCTTCCAACATAGTCTTCAGGCGTTGAGTTGGAACGACGGTCGTCAATGAAGGTTTCAAGCACCCAATAAACTTCTCGCGGTAAAACATTTCATCAAATTCAGTATAATGGATCATAATCGAAGTCACCATGGTATCAAATCTCTCTAAGACATCTTGCAATGTCTCTTCATCCTTCAATTTAAGGCACATAAAACTTTCCAATAAGTTTCCTCGATTCTTAATTATAGATGGACATTCTTAACTGTTAATCGGGAAACTGGCAGCAACTAGACTGGAAAAATTCGGCAATTTTGAAACGAGAGATTTTCAAAATTAGAGGTTAAAGGTTTGCTTAAGGTTTGAAACCAGAGGTTTTCAAAACAGGCAATTTTATTGAAAAAATTAATAAAAACAAAACCGGCATTTTTTTGGAGGTTTCAACCGATCGGAACTGGTCGAATTTTTTTTACTATTAAAAAACAAAATGCCGTCATTCAAAGCATCTAAACCGTGTCCGACAAATTGATCGACGGTCAAACCACCATTTGACCGATGGATCCGGCAGTCAGACCGCCCAAACCATCAATCAAACCCTAAACCCTAACTTTTTTTTAATTATTTTTTAACTATATAATTTGTTAAGTTTTATAAGTTAATATAGTTTATAAATTATATAAGTTATTAAGTTTATAAGTTAATAGAATTTATAAGTTTTTATAAATTTTTAAGTTTATAAGTTAATATAGTTTATCAGTTATATAAGCTTTTATAAATTTTATAAGTTTATAACTTTATAAGTTCTATATGTTTTATAAGTTTATAAATTATATGAGTTTTTAATTTTTATAAGTTAATAAAGTTTATAAGTTATATAAGTTTTTAACTTTTACAGACAATGTGGCAGGGCCATGTCCCATGGGCGCTGGTTCGACCCGCCCGCGTTTGGCCGATCCATGTGTTGTGGGCACTGTGCATGGGTCTCTGAGAATTAGTTGGTTATGACTGTAGTCGGATACCCCAGATTACAAAAAAAAATAACTTTTATAAATTTTAAAGTTTATAAGTTACATATGTGTTTACCAACCATGCCGGAACCGCCAGAGATCGTAAACCGGCAACTAAAAATTAGAGTAATAACAAAAATTAAAAAAAAAAACTAAAAAAAAATCGGTTATGCTAGGGGTTACAACCGTGCCGGAATCGTCATAAAATTGCCCGAAACTGTGAGACCGTTAATGGGCAACCAAAATCGGATGAAATCGTCAACCAGAAAAACCAGCATCCGACAATTTAGGTTTCGGTTTTTATTTTTCAAAACCGGCAACCAAGAAAAACCAGCGGTTTGGCGACCAACAATCAAACCACGCATCTCTATTCTCAATATCAAAACGTACCAATACTGCCGCAGTAAAGGTATCCCAGTTGGTTGGCTTGGCATAGACAAGGCCTCTATACCAGGTATTCGCAGTGCCCTCCAGATGAACTCGCACAAAATCCAATCTTTCAGCATAGGAAATGCCGCTATAAATAGAAAGAAAAAAGTGTTGTTGCTCTCAATCCAAGATCGTGGGTTCATTGAATTTAGGAAAATCCCTGTAGGACATCTTTACTCTACGTACTCGGTCACCTTCCTCTATGTCAAACTCAGGAGTATGATTCATTGTGCGATGAGTGCGCGCGAAGATACCGTCACGTATTTGCCGTTGGTTCGAGGAGCCCAAGGCCATCATTGGGTGTCCGCCCAATAGTGATTGTGGAGGCTCGTAACGTGGTGCCGTCTATATCTGGTAGCTTAATTGTTGCAGGATCTCCTTCTAAATGGCAATCATCTTTTGCTGGATTACATCAAGTTTTTGTTGCGTTTCAGCGTCCCAGATAGACAATTGAGCTTTCATCATCTCCGTAATTTTTTTCCATTAAGGCAGGAGGTATGTCCCGCGCTTGGTAGCTTGAAGGTGTTTCGGATGAGGATGATTGCTCCGGTCTCTTACCAGTTAGAACATCTGTGTAATGTGCCTTGTCTGAGTGATTTCCAATGGTAGGAGGTGGTGGTACCTTATCTTGAGGTGTGGGGTGGTATGGGATGAAGATTTCTCATGATGGAAGGGACGGTGGAATCATATGGCTCTGATAATAATTGTAATACTTCAGTAGTAAAAACAACTTGTGTTATGTTAGTAGGCCGCAACCCAGGTCATAAGGTATGTGGGTCGTGCCCGTCGCGAAAATGCGACCCGTGACACGGCGAGCCAGAATGAAATTCAAACCCTGCGGGTCACCGGGATTGACCTGCCAAATTTAAAAAAAATTAAAAATAACCCTCCATGCCCAACCCGCAAGGAACTCGCCGTGCTCGTGGGAAGACCACGAAAAATTATAAAAATATTTATTTTTTAAAAAATCAAAATATTTGAACCAAAAATTTAAAAAAAATGGAACAAAATTTGAAAATTGTTTGAACCAAATTTTTTTTAAAAATTACTTTTTTTTCAAACAAACGAAATAACACGATTAAAATTCATTAAAATTCCAAATTTTTTAAAAAAAAATGTTTTTTAAAGAAAATTGAAAATTCCTGGCCGGCGCCATGTGTCCCGCTGGCCCATACTGCCAAAATTGCATTCAAATTTAAAAAAAAAAAAATTTGAAAATGCTTGTCGAGCCCAACAGCCCAACACGTTTGAATTCCCAAAAAAAATATTTTTTTAAAAAAAATGAAAAAGGCACGGTGTGCGGCACGTGGCCCGTCGGGCCCATACCGCCAAAATTGTATTCGAATTCAAAAAAATAATAATTTTTTTTCAAATTTTGAAAATGTCCGTAAGGCCCAATGGCTCAAACACATTCGACTTCCCAAACAAAATAAAATAAAATAAAAATTAAAAGATTGAAATGGCATGGCGGGCGACACGTGGCCCACCGTGCCTAAAGGCTTAAAATCCGAAAAACAAAATTCGAATTATACGGCTATAATAGACATGGTTGGGTTCATTTTTTTACACACAGAACTTCGCTATCTATTCATTCTTATTCTTTAGGCTTACAAGCATTCTCTCTCGCAATTTCATTTCGGTTCTTTTTTTTCGCAATTTTTGTATTCTATTCGTTTTATACTCCACTAATGTCGAAGAGAATTATTACTTCTCCACACGATTTCGACGCTGATATTTATTTTAATAATTTGATCAAGATGGATTTTGATTTGGTTGGTTCAAGCACACCACCAGGTTCTGAGGCGGAGGGGGCGGTAACACCTTCGTCTACAATGGCTCTTAATAGGCGTGCACGATCACCCACTTATCCTCAAACTCATCATCCACCTCCAATGGCTCCACAAACTAATGAGCAATAGCAAACTGCTCCTCAAAACGTGAGTACCTCCCGAATTTTTAAGAATTTTTTTGATAAACTTCCAAATCCTGAGAATGGACCAGATTAATTTTTGGTGAAGTGCCGATTATGTTCAAAAGTCTTTCAACACAAAAAATATACGTTTGTTTTAAGTAAAATTTTATTTAAGTATTTTTTTATAGATCTTTTTTTTAAAATTATATTTTTAAAATTATATTTCTGTATATTACAGATGGGGGCTATGGCTCATTTTCGAGACATGTATTAACGAAGCATCTACAAGAGGTTGGTCTCGATCCTACACAAACCCAACTGTCTATTTCTTGGGGTTTTGTCGCAAACGCAAATTGATCCGGTGCTGAAATTGGATCCAGAGGTACGTCTTCTAACACCCCAATTATTTCGTTATAATCCTTTAAAATAGGGAAGGTTTAATAGACCTATTTTGTTCAGAATATCTTTCATTTAGTTTCGCAGAAAGTTTAAATTTAGAAACTTATGTGCGTATGTGTTTACAACCCACATTTTTCAAAGTTTCACATAAATCACACACTAGCGATGTAGAAAAAAAATTAATAAAAGAAAAGGCAAGTTGTGTCAGCTTTTTTCATCTAAAGATTATAAAGTTTTCATATGTAGTGATATATGGTCATATCGTGGCCAAACACATAGTTATATGGGTGTTACTTGTCACTGGATTGATACTGAGTGAAATATATAAAAAGGGTAATAGTATTTCGTTTGTTTGATGATACATACACCGCACAAAACCTAACTTCTATGCTTATGTTAATTTTAGAGCAATATAATTAAAGTAAAAAAAGCATATAATATATCTTTTGATAATGCATTTAACAATGATGCAAGTATAGAAGATTTAAAATTATTATTTGATGCTACTTTTCGTAGTCGTTTTTTTCATATTCATTGTATGTGTCATGTTATTAATTTAATCGTACAAGATGCTCTTAAAACTGTAAATTTAAGTGTTAACCCAATTAGATGTACTATAAATTTTTGTTGAGTAAACATAAGGTACTAAAAGATTGGTTTAAATTTTGTAAAGAAAATAATATTAGGCCAATAAAATTTTCTTTAGATGTGTCTACCCATTGGAACTCCACATATACTTTAGTTCAACAAACCGTACCTTATAAATAACTATTAATTTTATGAATAATATATAGTAAAATATATATTTAAACACAAGTGATTGGTTAGAGTGGATGAGACATTTCTGTTCTGTCGTCTTCCTGAACTTCAATTGGAGCTCTGCTTGCTTATAGATTGACAGAGACAGATGGGGCTGTATACTCGTAGGTTCATTGATACTGATGACGAACTCTTCATCGTCAATCTGTCTCAAAGAAATTCTCAAACAAAAATGGAATACAAGCGCCAACGTTGGAGCTCCAAGTCCTTCTCCTTAACCACGCGGCGTCTCCGCATGAAAGACGAGCAAGTTGAAGACGTAGCCATTGTTCCCGTTGTACAATCAAATCATCATCGTCAGAGTTTAACGCACCATTAAGGTCGATGATCGATGCACTCATTAAATTTGACGTGAGCTTCAGTATTTTAAATATAGCCCTAGTCTTTTTCATTCGTCACTTTTTCTTCATTGTTTGGCTTTCGCTCATTGGCTGTTTTTTTTTTGTATATTATCTGGCATTACAAGAAGATTTTTTTCTCAGTCAGAATTCTTCATCTCTAATCTTATCCATTAAGACAATAGTTCTCCTGAGTTTGCAACTGTTTATCTTATGAATATGATTGCTCTGAATAATCCTGCCGTTTTTGTTGCAATTCTTGCCATATACATTCTCTGGGCTGTTTTCAAATTATCAGCAAAGAAAGAGAAGAAACGGTACCATCCGACAAGAGGCACTGCTCTCAATTTGCTGCTTAATTTCAAGCGATTACATGATTATTCCACCGATCTCGCTCGCAGAGACAAGACTTTCAGAATCTTATTGCTGGGTAACTTTGGAGTCTGCACCACGGACCCCGCAGTTGTTGAATACATCCTCAAAACCAACTTTGCCAACTATGGAAAGGTTAGCGTCCATCGATCCACCTCCCATCTCGTTCTCTCGCTTTTTTTTTTTGTATGTGTGTGTGTGCGTGTTCGAAGAGCCGTGGGTCTCCACGGAAACAGTCTCTTGATCTCTTGATAGAGGGTAGGGTATGACTGCGTACATCTTACCCTCCCCAGAC
>JAOWBN010183919.1:0-28912 GCA_028565015.1 Pinguicula moranensis
ATTTATAAATTAATGTATTTAATTTATTACCGATTTAGATATGGATCCTATCAGGTCGCTCTATCTGGTGAACTGAAAAATTAATAATTAATTATGTGAGACATAATTGGCGAATTTCATGGACGAGAATAAATTGAGTTTTGTTGGGACCAGCCAATTCAATTACAATTTAATCAGGTATAATGAAATTAAATCCAAGGACTTAATTTGCAATTGGGCTCGAATTTAATTCGAGCCCAAATCATGAAATTTTTACTCAATTGGGCCGTGAAGCCCAATTGACTCATAAGAGATGTATATCTCTTAAATTCGGTCGGTTAGAAGAGATTGAGACTGACGTTTCTTCTTATTGCAACTTCCGACTGTGCGTTCTCATCTTCTCGGTCGTGTTCGAGAGAAAGGGAAAAACCACCGACTGAACTCGTCGCGGAAAAACTCGCCGTGGGACTAGCATCCCCTTCACTGGCCGGGGAGTGAACGTGGTAGAGAACTACCTCTAGTGGGATTTCCGTGGTCTTTGAATCCCACGGTTCTTGGTTCGAAAGTTTCAGAAATCATCCGGGTTCTTCGACTTCCGGCGAGATTGAGGTTAGTAAACTTCTCCTTCATGAATTAAAGCATGTTTTGGCTTCGATTTTACGGTTGGTCAGAAGTTGAAAATCTTCAAAACGTTAGAAATCGAGCCACACGATCCTTCACTAACATGTACCACATTGACATAAGGAGATGTAAGATAGCACCAAACAATCCACATAGAAACTAATCCATCAGAATTGGTTTCATTAGAATGTGATCAGTTAATTTTATTCTGCAACTCATGATGAGCAGGTTCTTTGGGCACACTCCTGCTGAACCTAACCTGTACCACATTGTCATGGAATCAAGTAAGCTAATTCCATATAGAAGGAAGTAGGTAGCTTCCAATTATTACTCTTGATTCAAAATAGCTAGGTTCTCAGCTAAGTTAGTAATTAGATATTGGCGTTGATCAGTGAGTGTAGTATCTTCCATCACCTGCATATAATCTACTCTAAGTTCATGTTTCTTATGCTACCAGTACCTGATCATTGTAGCTGAGATATAACCTTGTATCATCCTGTTCCATGCATAATATATCCGTCTTAATACAGTCAAAGCATTTCCAGTTCTAGACTTATCTCCACTAAATACCATTGTCCTAGTTCCTAAGTTCATGTGATTTGCATGCATGTAATCGGATGAGTATGCCAATCATACAATGTATAAGAAAAGGATTATTTTTTGATTTAATTCCTAACCATGAGTCATATTGGATACACTGTATGATCTTCGAACTATCTATCTCAAGGTTACTAAAATGCATTCTATTACGAGCTTTCCATATGTGCCACATGAAGGAGATCAATATTGTTTTCCATGTCATCATATTAGCCCTGCTTGGTTTATTGTTACAGAAGACATCCATCTGAGGGACTTCTTTTGGAGACCAACTGGGTAGTTGCTTCTCATCTATCCATAGACATCCCTGCACTTCCTGCCATACAGCACTAGTTGCAGAACAGTTATGAAACAAATGCAGTATAGTTTCCGTACCTGATCTACAAAAAGTGCATCTTTCTTCATGATCCAACGGGATGATATTCCTTGACTTGAGAACATTCTTTACTGGCACTACATTCTGAGAGATTTTCTAGCATAATATGACATGTTTTGTTTTGGAGAAACATTTCCATAGTGCTGCTAATTCATTCCTCTCCATCTCTATGAATGGTGAGTCCAGTCCTTTGAGCAGTTGTTGATAAGCTACTTTGGTTATGTCTCTCCCAGCCAGGTCTTGTGGGAAAATGTACTGATCTGCACTCATCTCTGTTGGTGCAACTAGCTGAATTAAGGAGGACAGATTCTCCAACGAAGATTGCTCATGTGATCTCATCTATTTTCAACCCCTATGCGTGCAACAGCCATGTATGTGTTTTTATCTGCTGCCATTCTATATAGTTGAGGAAAAGGCTATGCTAAGCTTTCTTTTTGTCTCCACCTATCATTCCAGAATTGGATTCCATTACCTGATCCAATAGATATTCTAAGCATATCAGAGAACCAGCTTTCTGTTAGGAGTACCTGCGAGTCAGTCCACCACATGGATGCATATCCATTACCCCTGGTGGCTATTAATTGATTCTGCTTACGCCTTAATTCTCTTAAGTTACCCATCTTCAAACTCCATTTTGGTCATATTTTGATCGTAATATATCCTTAGCAAGACATTGATGCCCTCTCAGAATCTTCTCTCTCCCATTTCCCTATCAAAGCCTTATTCAATAAAGCTATATTCTTCACTCCTAGTCCCCCCAATGCTTGTGGCATAGTTATTTTTCCCCAATGCAGTCCACCTTACCTTTTTATTCTCCTTCTTGGAGCCCAAAAAGAAAGCTCTTTGAAGGCTTATGAGCTGTTTTATAACCTGAGGAGGCGCCACAAAGAATGAGAAAAAATGTGAGGGGAGAGAGTTCAGAATTGGGTTGAGCAGAACAATTTTGCCACCCTCTGAAAGAGTCTTGTTCTCCCATGCATTGAGTTTTGTTTCAAACTTCTCTACCACCTATTTCCATACTGCTGATTTATGGTGATTACTACCTACTGGCTGGCCTAAGTATTTGAATGGTAGCTGATCCTCTTTACATTGCAGGTATTTTGACATGTTTTCCAGAATGTCATGCTGAATATTGATGCCATAGAGATTGCTCTTGCTGAAATTTACTCACAAACCCGAGATAAGCTCAAAGTTTTGTAGGATAGCTTTGAGGAGCTCACTGTATCCCATGATGCTTGTCCCAAAAGCCATGTGTCGTCTGCAAATTGAAGATGAGAGAGTGCAATATTTTCCTTTACAATATGAAGAGGTTGAAGCTTACCTATTGAAATAGCCTTCTCTATCATCACTGACATCCCTTGTGCAGCAACTAAGAATAAGAATGGGGGCATTGGATCTCCTTGTCTAAGACCACGCTGAGGTATGAATTCCTGTGTAGGACTTCTATTAATAAGCATTGATGTAGTACCTGATGATACGAGTTCACCAACCCATGCTATCCATGCTTGTGGGAAGTTCATATTGGTCAATGTATCAGCTATATACTTCCAGTTAATTGTGTCAAAAGCTTTCTCAAAATCAACCTTAAATATAAGACCCTTCTTCTTCAATTTCTTCAGTTCATCTTCCACTTCGTTTGCTATCAATACACCATCTAGGAGTCTCTCCCATAATAGCTTCCATGCTAATAGCTAGTGTCTTTGATATGATTTTAGGCATGGAACCTATTAGAGTAATGGGTCGATAGTCTTCTATTTTCAAGGGGTTCCCATTCTTTGCTGCTAGAATGATATGTGCCGCATTGCTGCCCCTTGCTATCTTACTGTTTTTATAAAAATCCAGCATCATTTGGATGATATCCTCTTTCAGTAGATAGATGAAATGTTTTATAAATCTGAATTTTATACCATCCGGACCAGGACTTTTCCCACTTGCACATGAGTTTATAGCCTCCAAAATTTCCTGCTCCGAGAATGGCCTGTTTAAGCTAAGGCTGGCTGCTTGTGACAGTTTCTTATAGCCTTCATCCGAGAGATAAGGTCTAGCCCAATAATCCTCTTTGTATCTCTGTTGAAAATGTTTCTAGAAACATGTTTTTACAGATTCTGCATCCTCCAACCATCTTTGTCCTTCCCAAATTCATTGGATGGTATTTTTGTTTCTAACTCGGTTTATGCAGCCATGAAAATATGATGTATTCGCATCTCCTTTGTTCAGCCAATCAATTATGGATTTCTGATAAGCCACACTTTCAATCTGGTGAGTTATCCGCAGTAACTTCTCCCATAACTTGGAGATCTTCTTAGAAAACTACTCGGATACAACTATTGTTTCTGCTATTAGCTCTTTATTCTGAATTTCCTGTAGCATCTTATTGCGGGTAGCTGCCAGATTCATGGGATTAGAAACATTCCATATTCTGATATCTCCCCTCAATCTCTTGATTTTGGTTTTAATCCTTTGGTTAGCATATCTTTCCTCTGTAGGCAGATTCCAAGATTGCTCTACCAGCGAGTTGTATGACTCATCATCTAGCCAACAATCCAATACCCTTGTTGGTTTTGGCCCCCAATTCTGAATAGCAGATGATAAGCTGACTGGGCAGTGATCCGATTCCTCCTTATCCAGACCTTTTTTGATCCAATTTATCTGAGAAGACATCCATATATTGTTCAATAAAAAACGATCTAATCTACTCATTGCCTTGATAGAACTTAGATACCAAGTGTAGGATCTTTTGGAAATTGGCAGATCCTGTTGCTTTAAGTCTCTTACAAAACTATTAAAAGCATGGATTTCAGCAGCATAGTTTAGTTGAGAGCTTCCTTTCCTTTCTTCTTTTTTCAACACCGCATTGAAATCACCCATTATACACCACTTCTCCTATTCTCTATGTCTATAAAGCTGCCTCAATTCATTCCATTGCAGTAATTTCTGTGACAAATCTGATGGGCCATAACTATTTATCATATTAGTTTCCAGTTGTTCATCAAACCACCTACCTTTGATTCCCAAAAAGCCACTGCCCGAAAGAGTACCTATTCTGGAATTTTTTTTGTTATCCCATATATAGAGAAGTGCACCTGATTGGCCTGATGCCCCACTGTAATACCAATAAAAATCCTCATTAATCCATAATTTTTGGCATAATCTCCTATCAATAATTTCCAGTTTAGTTTCCTGTTGAAGAATGAGAGCCCTTACTTGTTTTTTTTCCTTCCTTGTCATCCCAAGCCACGTACGTTATAAGTGACTATCTTCATTAACAGGTGGTTCCTTATCCTTGATCTTTCCTACTTTCTCTTTTTGATCTTTGTATTCATCTATTTCAGTTTGTTTTTTGCTGCTGATGTATTATGGCCATACTTGATTCCAATGTCTTGTCCAAATGTTATGATATGTTCTACCTCAAGACTAGCATATCCTAAACTCTTTTGGTCCTCCTCACTTTTCTCCTGTTGAGAGGTATTTTATTTTTTTGCACTCTTATCCATCAATTGCCCCAACCAGTTATCCAAGATATTCTGATCACTTCCCTAAGCCTCTTTCGGTTCTTGTTTCTTCCCTGACTGACTTCTAGTCCGTGGTCCTGTAGAGCGAGGTTGACAGGATCCTTTCTTTGATAACTGAGAGGTAGGGTTCAGATGCATCTGCTTTATTTCATCTAGAGGTGGGAACTCTGCCACAGAGTTTGTGACTATTGCTGTTTCTGGCACTACATCAACTAGTTCAGTAGAGTTTCCAGTAGCTGTGACCTGTAAGTTGTTCCCCTGTTGTTGTTGTATATCTGTCTCCTGTTCAACTAAAGGAGATGGGCTTCTTGTATTAGAGCCATAGGAACTTGGCCACCAATCAATTTTTAGGGGGCTCCAAGATATTAGATTCTCCATGTTTGTCTGAGTGGTATCTTGTGTCACTCCATATGATTGAGCTTGCACAACTCTTTCATCAATTTTCTTAGTGGAACGTCATATGAATTTTTTGCACGTTGGTTTAACTTGTAGGATTTCTTTGATTTCTTCTTGCGAGACACCTCGGTACCCACATCATCAATGATCCTTGCTTCATAACCTTTTATCATTTCCGCTACTTAAATTGATGCAAGTCAAACCTGCATTGTGGCTCCAGCGTGCTCAAGATTTATTCCTTCGAGCGATGTTGGTACAAATGCAACTGCGTGTTCAATCAAGGTTCCTTCTGTATCAATTTGGTTCTTTTGCAGCTCAGAAGATATCCCACTATTATCACCCATCGGACTAGGAACATCATAGAAATTTTCTGCCAACATCTTATCACCATCCAGCACTTTTGTATTAGACACCAACTCTTTTTCAACCATTGAATCATGAATTACCAATTTAGCAAACGGTTTTTGCATCTTTTCAAACACTCTAACCTCACTTATCACTAGACCTTCTACATCCTCACTCCGAGCTACTTTCTCTCCTGCCTACCCAGAACCATAAACCAACTAACTGCACACCCTCCATACCTCCTCCAACTGATGACCCCCACCTCGTTCCTCTACCACACCAACCGAAAACCACTCATCTTTCAACTATTCCTTGACACTTTCATTTATAACACTTGGGTTTGATACTCGAACAAGCATATGGACACAATGCATCATAATATGACCGCCGTGTAATGATCCAAATGCACGAATTTTCTGAACGACTTTGCCAAGTTCTTGAAGAAATCAGGATACCAACAATACAATTGCGTACCCTTAACCTGTAACCACCGTCCTTAGTATCGTTAGACCCTCCATGTGCCACGGTCTAACACACGATAAACCAATAGATGATGCCAAAGTATGTTCCTGTTGAAGTCAAATTTCGAGTAAGTCCGTAGGATATGATATAAGGACTTCTCCCCCTTCCACCACAATCACTTTACCATGAAGAAGATCATGTTTCTTCAAATTCTGATCAATCACCGCTGGAGCAAGCAATGGACGCCCAATGACACAAAAATCAAGCCATTTGGATGCTAAAAGATCCTCCTCAAAAGACATCACACGTTGGTTTTGCACTTGTGGATTTTGCACTGTCTGCTTACTTGGCAAGTTTGTAGTGATACCATGATTATGTTTTTCACCCAAAGTAGTAGCTAAACTCCTTTTCTCATGGCCCTGCACTCAATTTACCACCAACTTATAATCACCGATCCAACAACTATCAAGTATCGTCTCAAACTCAAGAAGATCAACCACAGGTGCAAATCTGACAAATCTGAATCTCCAGTGATGTATCAGTTGATTACGTGGTATGAAGGTGTCTCTCACAACCCCGAACGTTGAGAAAACATGGCGGAGCTCCCAGTCATTGCATGATGGTGGCAAGTTAGGGACATGAAACGAAATAGTCTCTGTACGTAATTTTTGAATATGTGCCGGCAGAACAGTTATTCCAGGCATGACTACGGTGTTCGCTTCAATAGGTGCCTTCCCGTCATTCCTTCGCCGACGCTGGACCACCCATCCCTCACCATCATCCACGAATACATTCCTTCCCAGCTGCATATCCTCCTTCAATCGTTGCATCATGGAAGTATCCGAAGAAAACGGATCTAAACCATTTTGGACAAGATTCAAATTTTTAGGATCTGTGTCTTTCTTCTCCTTCACCTCTCGCATGGCTGTTGACAATGCAACACTAGCATGAGCCGTTGAACATCCACCAGCATGCAGCTTCCCAGCAGCTTCTTCATCATCACTTTGGGAACATGTTTGAAACAACAAACTCTCCTTGCTGTTCTTCAGAACTCAATCACCCATCTCCTCATCGATGTTTGATCCACGAGACACCACACGCACCATCTTACCATGACCACGACCACCGGATTTAGGAGGTTTTTCATCAGGTTGTACGGCCACTTTTGTCGTTTGAAGATAGTATTCAACAGTTTTTCTTGTGGAATGTACAGTATAGAGATCTTTTTTCCTCATTTTTGGTTTTTTCATATATGGAAGTTAAAATGAGGTTTAGTTGCTGTTGGTTTACTGGTGCATGATTGAAGGAAGTTCGGTACATCATGTGTATTATCCACTTATGGTACAAGCCACCTTTCAATTCCCTGCCATATAGAGACTGTTATGTTACATGATTTAAATAGATGAATAAATGTTTCTTAAACTGTTTGACATAGGATGCAGCTAATATCCTGATCATGTGTGATTATCCCTCTGTTTTGTAGGGTTTTTCTCACTGGCAGTGCATGCAATATGGATCTCCATGACATTATTATCAGCTTTTTGGTGAGAACTTGTTCCATAGATAAATCAGTTGGCCAGTTTCTTCTGTTGGTAGTACATGATCAGATTCATCCACTTGATGCTTCTATGCTGAGCTAACCGAGTAACATTCATCCTTACCACCCCCTAAAAGTATAATGATTAGACCCTCCTAGATTTGGTGCTTTATCCCGCAATAGGCAAAAGAGATTGGGCAGCTGGATATTCTCAACATTTCTAGCTATCCGTCTACACTGTATACCCCATTCCCAACAGTTGCCTATCCATGTGTCAGATGTTGAAACACAAGCATGTTTTCTGATGCTATTCTGTATAATTTTGGAAAAGTTTCAGCCAACGTATTGGAGGAACACCATTTGTTCTGCCATAACCTAATTCTTGCCCCTGTGCCAAGGTGGATGTCCACATTATTCCTGTACCAAATTTGTTTGATGAGCTCCTGCAAATACGTTTACTAGGAGGAAGCATATGCTTGGTGCCTCTTCTTCGTCCTCTAGTAGACATTTCTGCTGTTGAAGTTCCGGTGGCTCCCTTATATTTCCCAACTTTAGTCCATGATAAGAGATAGCATACATAGATCTTATTATAGCGGTGGCCAGATTTTCTTTGCCTTGTATCAGTCTCTCTTCCCATTTACCCAGAAAAGCCTTGGTATAAATGCTACGTATTCCTAGACAACCTCTAGGAATAGGCAGACATATTTTGTTCCATGATATCCAGCTTGTCTTCTTCCTTTCACTAGTTGATCCCCAGAAGAAGTCCCTCTGTAGGGATGTGAGCTTTTTAATAATCGTTTTGGAAGCTCTTTAGAATGAGAGAAAGTGAAGAGGGAGGGCAGTCAGGACTGCATTAATAAGAGTCATCTTCCCACCTGTACTTAGAAGCTTGTTTTCCTACGTGTTGATGGTCCTTTCAACCTTTTCTATCACTGGCTGCCATGCCATTTTTTTGTATCCCTACAGGAAGCCCTAGATATTGCAAAGGTAAGCCACTCAATTCACAATTTAGATAGGCTGACATTGTCCTTAATTCTGATCGTGGTATGTTGATGCCATGAAGGAGACTTTTATGGAAATTAACTCTCAGGCGAGATAGCAATTCAAAGTTCTGATTGTGGTATGTTATTTGCCTAAATCATCTCATTTTTCGTAAATTGAGAGATGAGACAGGCTCTATCAGCATCAGCTAGTTTGGTGAATAGGGATGATGGAAGTGTTGGTCTCATACATTAGATCTCCTGATACCTCATCTCAAAGTGTCTTCTGATGAAGTTTTATACCTCTTGCACATCTTCCAACCACTGGTGTTCATCCCATATTCTATGTATAGTTCTTCTATTTCTGTGTTTGTTCAACCATCCATGATAAAAAGCAGTGTTTGCATTACCTTTTTGGATCCATTGAAGTCTGGATTTTTGGTATAGAGTACTGTCCAATAGTCTTGTGGGTTGATCTATCTTATATTTCAGCTCCCTAGCTTTCTGCTATATTTCAGGACTTATACTCTCTGACAGTTCTGACTCTAGTTCTACATATTTGAGTTCCCGCAGCATCCTTTTACTTAAAGCAGTTAGATCCCTTTGAGCACCTGCGTTCCATCTCTTTATAGCCATCCTTATAGCCTTCACCTTAGGCATTATTCTTTGTTTGGCATATCTCAAGGTACATGATTGATTCCATGTTTTCTGAATTAGATTGTTATACTCCTCATCCTCCAACCAGCTATCCAAGACCCTGAGAGGTTTTGGTCCCCAGTTTTTAAAGGAGGGGGTTAAGCACACTGGATATGATCTAAATCCTCCTTATCAAGTCTAATTTGACTCCAGTCCACAAAAGAATTAATCCATGTTTCATTTAAGAGAAATCTATCCAGGTGACTCATACAGTTGAGGGAGCTAGGGTACCATGTGAACTTCCTTCTGGACATGGTTAGGTTCTGCAGTTTAAGCCTCCATAAGAAATCCTGGAAACCAGCCCTCTCTAGAGCATAATTCTGGTCAGATACACCTTTCCTCTCTTCCTGCCTTAGGACTGCAATACAGTCCCCCATAATACACAATCTTTCATCCTTTTTCTGTCCAGCCCCTGCCACTGAGGCATATTCATATGTAAGCTTGAAGGTACATATATATTGACCATATTGCAAACAGCAAAGTCATTGTTCCATGTACTAGTAATTCCTAAGAAACCCTCACTTGAGAACATACCAGTTTTCCTGAATTTTCGACTGTTCCACAAGCATAGCAAGCCACTCGATTGTCCTATTGAACTTGTATATGCCCAATCAAAAGCTTCGCTTGTCCACTGTATCCAGTTTTATTTCCTGCATACTGATGAAGTTCCCCTTTTGATGGGCAATTAGTTTCTTCACTCTCTTTCTATGGCCTCCCCCCAAGCCCTGTGACATTATAGGTTATCCACTTCATGGGGGTCATGTTCCTTGCCTGTCCTACTTCTTGAGTTGATCTCAAATTTACCCTAATCTAAATGGCTTGGTTTCACAAGGCTATTCATCATGGCTAGCATGGATCTAGCAGCTATAGTAGACTGACCATAGTATATCCCCAGTTCTTGTCCCAATTCTATAATACAATCTATTTCATTACTTTCAGGAAGGGAAGAGGTGTGTTCTATCTACAAATCAGTTGCCTCTGAACTGCTCAATTTGTACTTAGGTGACTATTTTTCTAACAATAGTCCTAACTAGCTATCCAAAGTTTCTTTTTCCTTCACATGGGTTGTTGCCATTTATCTCTTTGTCTGACTTCTTCTTTTAGGCCCTTTTTCTCTGGGCTGGGGTAAGACTTTCCTCTTACCTCTGGTGGGGTAGTCATTTTCTGAACAACATATGGGGTCCTCATTAGGTGGAAGTCCTCCATTAGGTTATCCTATGGGTTACCTTCATTTCTTTCATCTACGAGAGTCTGGTCATACAGGTACTTGACTCAGTAGATGGGGCAGACTAGTTTGTTTACCCCTAACCTGTACCTTAACCGAGTAGACAGATAAAATTGGTTTTCATAACAGAGTTATGTTGGGGTGGGGTATTTTACCTCATTCCTTCTCTATTTCTAGCATCAGAGTACACCTAATCTCCTTTGTTATGCCATGACTGAGTGTGCCAATTCATAAGTCCGGATCCTTCAATTTCCAATCTGATATGTCTATCTTCTACTTAGACTTCCTGTCAAAACTACACAAGCATATGTATTGACAAAGAAATCATAAGGCAATGGGTACCTGTACGAACTGTCTCTTTTTCCTACTGTTAATAAAAATCAGTAACATTCTTGAAAACCATCACCCATTCACAATAAAGTGCAGACAATACATGAGATATTAGCAGATTCATCTTGTGTCTCAGATTTCCAAAACTGATTATTTCTTCTTTAACACTAAGCCACAATTAACCATCGCCGAATTCACAATAAACCATACTACATCATGATCTGAGCTACTTCATTTTACCCCTCAGAGTTATATATTAAAAGTTATACAGCTTAATGGGTTCAGCAACCAATCATTCATGCTATAAGGAAATAATCCCGTAGTTCCTTTGTCTCTGATCCATAACCAATATGAGTTTTGTATAATATATAATAGTTGTGTTGCAATCATATCAATTCCTTGGAAGAAACGCAGATTTCTATATTTCCAAATGCACCATATCAAAGCTAACCAAAGTGTTTTCCAAGCCTCTTTATAAACAGTATCTGTTTGATCTCCATAAATACATGTAGAGCTGGTGCTTCATTAATGTTAAGCAGCTCTATGGTGTCCAGAGATATCCATGCTATCATTAGTTTCCATCCCTGCATAACAATTAAACATTTAGAGAATAAGTGTTGTATGGTTTTATTGTCTGTTCGGTAGAGGGGGCAGCTTATATTCAGTCCTTGTCGTATGATATTCTGTGTTCAAGATTATCTATGGTTGGGATTGCATTCTGCATAAGCTTCCATGAAAAGGTTAGGACTTTCATGGGGTTAAAACAATTCCAAATATTTAGTAAATGATGCTTTTCTTGTTTAGAACAAGGCTGTGGAAGAGCTGTGATAATTTTCTTATATGCACCACTAACCATGTACCTGCCATCTGTTGTGCCCTCAAAGAAATACCTATCCTTGGTCTAATTATCTGGTTTATTACTGAGCAGGGTGGATAGCAGAGTATTTAGTTCCTCCATGTCTGATTCTTTCGGTTGCCTTCTCCAGGACCACATCCAGTTCCAGTTTTCTTCACTCTAGAGCCCTGCATCAGAAACATACATTTGTTTATTAGTGGCCATTCTATAAAGTCTAGGAAAACTTTCTGCCAGCACATAATTGTTTAGCCATTTATCAATCAAGAATTTCAACCCTTCTCCAGAGCCTAGTTTAATCTTAATATTCTGCAAGTGCCAGTTGGATGATAAGGTCTCTTTAAGATCTTTCCACCAGCTAGAAGTGTTTCTTGCTCCTCTGGATCTAGCAGTTGTAACTGAAGGTTTAATGAGTTCATTTATGGTTCCAACAGACAAGATACCCCTTCTTCCATATTTAGATCTTAGTATATCCATAACTAAGCTTTTCTCATTTGCCAGAATTCTGTAGCACCACTTCCCCAGCATGGCTTCGTTGAATAGACTTAAATTTCGGACCCCTAAATCACCTTCTAAATAAGGAGTAGTTACTTTACTCCAAGATACCCAATTTACCATTTTTTTATCCTTATTGTTGCCCGCAGAAACGACCTCTCGCACTGTGTAAACTTTTTCATGATTGAGGATGGTGCCTTGAAGAAACCAAAGTAACGTGCAGGTAGAGCTGAAAGGATATAAATGATGGCTGTCAAATTTCCTCCCATTGAGAGAAATTTATGATTCCAAAGGCTGAGGGATGTGGTAAACTTTTTCAGAATATGGGACCAAGTTTTTTGTTTTTTTGAAGAAGCTCCCACAGGGAGTCTCAAATAAGTCATGGGGAGTGAACTTACATCAAAGATATGGAGCCATGTCTTATGTGGTTTCTTGCGTCAGATTGATACCTATAAAGCTGCTTTTTCTGAAGTTAATTCTGAGACCAGAAGATAGCTCAAAGTTTAATAAAATGGCCTTCAGAGATTGCACTGAAGACCAAGACCCCTGTCCCAAGAAATGAGTGTCGTCCACAAACTGCAAGTGTGAAAGTTGAATCCTGTATGTACCAATTCCAACTCCCTGAAATCAACCAAGCTCTATGGCCTTTTTGATAATGATGGAGAGGCCTTCAGCTCCTCTAAGATAAAGGAATTGTGATAATAGGTCGCCCTGTCTTAGTCCTCTCATAGGGTAGAACTCCTTGGTGGGACTCCCATTAATAAGGACTCAAGTGGAAGTTGTTTCAAGTAATTCTTTTATCCACCAGATCCAGCTTTGTGGGATGTTCATCTGGAGTAGCACATCCTGAAGATACTGCCAATTTACAGTATCAAAAGCCTTTTCAAAGTATGCTTTGAAGAGAAAGGCCCTTGTGTTCAGCTTCTTTAATTCATCCACAGCCTCATTAGCAATCACTACACCATCAAGGAGTTTTCTCTCTTTCATAAAGGCCATTTGGGTTGGACAGATTATCTCATCCATCACATAAGAAATTTTGCAACTTAGAACCTTAGCAATTATCTTAGGCATAGCCCCGATTAAAGTAATTGGCCTATAATCATATGGAGTCAATGGAGAGTCTGTTTTGGCTATAAGACAAATATGAGAAGCATTGCTCCCTTTTGATAACTTGCAGTTCCTGTAGAATTCTAGAAGTAGATAATATATATCTGGTTTGAGAAGTGCAGAAAAATTCTTGATAAATCTGAAATTCAGCCCATCAGGGCCCGGACTTTTTCTGCGGCCACAAGCATTAATGGATTCCATAATTTCCTGCTCAGCAAAGGGTTTGATCAAGAATTCTTTAGCAGATCTTGAGAGTCTACTAACGGTTATATTAAGAAATCGATGTCTGTTCCAGGGCATCTCTGAATACATTTTTTCGAAGTGTAATCTAAAACAATTTTTTATTAACTCTGGATGTTCTATCCATATGCCATTTTCCTGCACCACATTAATAATGCTCTTCCTTTTGTTCCTTTTAAGCCAACTATGGAAATAAGCTGTGTTAGCATCCCTTAGTTTGAGCCAGTTTATCCTTGATTTCTAGTATAGTATGTTGTCCAGTTGCTTTGTGAGGTTTTCCAAGTCATATCTGAGGTTTTCCTTCTTGACACTTGGGGCATCCTTGGAGGTGTTCTCCACTTCTGAAAATTATTGCTTAGCATTGTTCTTTGTGATTTACTTATGTATTACTTGGCGTGTTCCTTGAGGTCTTTTTCTAACTGCCCCACTTGAGCTTCAAGTTTTCTCATAGCCATTGTATGATCTTTAAAATTGGTTCTTGCATGACACCATGTAACGTTGTGTCTAGCTGTGCCATCAGCTCTTAAATATTTTTTGTAGTCCACCATATGTATAATGTTGCATGAGCAGCTGAATTGTGCCCTGCTTAAGCGCAAAGTTGTTTGCTTGTATGATTGTTCTTTTAATGAAAGGAACAACTTCCTCAGCATAAGAAAGTGCAAAGTCTTCCATAAGGAGATCATCCTCATTTGGCAATCATGCCATTTCATCATCTTCTATCTCTTGTTGGCATTGCTTTCTTTCGTGCCTTTGAGCTCTTCTTCGAGCTCGGAATGTTCGTTCAATTTTTGGATCCTCTTCACCAAAAGTTTCACCCTAAGAAGGGTTCATGCACACATGAAAAGGAGTTTCATAAAGTTAAAAATATAAAATATAAGTCCATTCTAGTGAAAAACCTATGTGGTATTGATATTACTAATTCTAACAATCTCCATAAATATCGTCAAACCCTTGTTGCCTTATAATCTTGCAAATACACAAGTTGAACAATTAATGAAATGATGAGAGGGATATCAAATCATAAGGATTATAGTTGACCAAGCACCAAAATGAACTGGTTTCATACAATTTGGACAAACGAGTTCATGAGATATTAGATAAATTATATTTCTAAAACAAAGATGATCATAAACAAAGTAAAACTAACTAAATTCTAGAGTGCTAGGAGAGATTATGGGATGAGAACATTTAGGGACCTCAACTTCACCTCTTGACTTCCTTGGAAGAGTTCATAGATGGTTTACCATGTTTTAACTCTAACTTAGTGCCTATCGGATTCTCCTATTTTGGACATAGATTTCTCTCGATAATGAACATCCCTCTTTGGTTCAGTAATGTCACCTCTTGAATGTCACATTTAACTAAATCAAAGATCTTACTCTCAAGTCATCCACACTTGGTAGAATGAATCTTATAGTCATTCTCATATTATATCAAATTACGTGGCTTTTTCCATGCCTAGCGTAGCTTGTGCCTCTCGGCCTCCAACTATGCTTAATACACCTACCAATGTTGGCCAAACAAGGGAAGATGGAAAATGAAATACAACAAAACCAAGCAAATCATTAGTGTCAAAACTAGCTAAACATATTATGATCTCCTAAGTTCTTCAAGGGCTACATTGTATCTTAGAGAATAGGATTAGCCCATGCTTAAAGAAAAGGCTAAACAAAAGAAAACAAGTGTTTCATCATAGCCATACGAAGATGTTGAAAAAAATATCCATTCAACTTATTTTCACGGGCGTTGCCCAAAAACCCTTGTTTTTCGGTGTCTCCATAACTCCTCCCATCCTCTGAATCTTGAATGTTCTTGTGCCTTTTATATCATGTTGGGTTGCTTCCATCGGAAGCTTGGAGCAAAAATGAGGGCAAAATCATCTGCCTAGAAAGTTTAGTGCACGTTAGATGTGTTTAGGCACAACCATGTAGAATCATTCAAAGCGAGACAGGGCTGTGACTCGAATTCATTGGGTAAGAATTCAAGCTTCAGTGCCTTTTGTTCCTCATTTTCCTTCAATATGCATCAAATGAGCAATTCCTATCAAAGCACGAGAAATGGATATATAAAGTATGTCCCCCAATTGGAATTGAGCCAGATTAGACCATAATGAATAATCTACATTAAATAGGTATAAAATCGGCTCATCATCGTAACGTGCATAAATGTAAAGGAAAGACAAACCTTAAATCGACAATAAATTAGCATTTCAAGCATCGAAAAATATGGATCGCACGGTGCATCACTTCAATGTAAACAAGTAAAGCCATCACACAAGTGCACTGAGTAATGCCCTCTACACCAAGGCAACCTTAAATGCAACCTGCATTTAGTCTAAGCCATTTAGTGAGTAAAACAATTATAGGTAGGAAGATCTCCATGTTAGGGGTACCGCTCACGCCACCCCCAAACCTAAGTTTCTAACTCAAATGTGAAGTTGCGAAGGTCATGGAAACTTAGGTGGTGGGTTCTAGTTAACCACAATCCCTAAAGTTGCATTAGAACACAAATCAAGGGTCCCACTTCACCATAGAACCAAGTAAAGAATTTATGAAAGAAAGCATATAAGCTAAGATTGGACGTCTGAAGGTAAGCACATCGATCAAAAGGAGGGTACCCAAAACATACATAATGTTTGTAGTGAATTTGGCGCCTGACAAGACGAGTCCGATGCCCACCACCGACCATTCAAAACTCTCTAGAGTGATTTTGGTACTTGCCATGATGAGCCTGGTGCATGCCACATACCATCTATAACTTGCCAGGGGATACTATGGCACCCACCAACAACTAACAAAATCTCTTGGACGGTGTTACGGACGGCCGCCAAAGATAACTAGCAGCTCGCCTGGGAATACCAGAAGTTTCACTCTAGTGCTTCTTGCGGCCACAACTTTCCTTCATGTGCCTGCAAAGAAGTGCATTTGTCTTCTCTCCATGATCTGATTCCTTGAAGAGGTCAAGGAGGAGAAGATGGTGTTTGGCCTGGTTCGTAGGAGTGACCAAGAGGGCAAGGAAGAGATCATTCTTCGTAGTGAGGTGCAAGAGTTATTGCACTAGTCTAGGGACTTGATACCCGAGGAGCTACCATCTGGATTACCTCCCATGACGGACATCCAATATCAAATTGACTTGGTCCGGATCAAGCCTCCCTAACTGCCTGACATATCGTATGAGTCCCAAGTAGGCTGAGGAATTGAGGAGTCAATTTGAGGAGCTACTTGAACGAGGGCACATTCAAGAGAGCATGAGTTCATGCTCGGTGTATACCTTGCTCATGCCGAAGAAAGATGGATAATGGTGCATGTGTGTGGATAGCCAAGCCATCAACTCCATCACGGTGAAGTATAGTTTCTCAATACCTCACCATGATGACATGTTGAACCAGTTGGCCGAAGACAAGATCTTTTCCAAGAGCGAATTAAGAGTGACTACTACCACCAAATCTGCATCAAACCCAGGAACAAATAAAATACGGTGTTCAAGACCACCCATGGCCTACATGAGTGGATGGTCATGCCATTCGGCCTTTCCAATGCCCTAGGCATCTTCATGAGTTTTATGCATCAAGTGCTTATCCGTTTATGGGTAAGTTTCTCGTTGTATAATTTGACGACATCCTTATCCATAACCCTACACTTGAGGTGCACCGGGAGTACCTAAATGCAATTTTTGAGGCCTTGAGGGTGGAGGCCCTCTTTGTCATTCAATAGAAGTGTGTGTTTGCAACCACTTAAGTCACCTTTATAACCTTCGTGGTATCGACCGAGGTAGAGCACGTGGATCCATCAAAATTGAGTCCATAGTGGAATGACCTAGACCCACCACCATCCATGTACGAAGCTTCCATGTAATAGTGTCCTTCTATCATTATTTCATCAAAGATTTTAGCTCGGTGACCGCTCCAATCACAGATTACTTGAAGGGACGTGAGTTTGTGTGGATGGATGTAGCTGATGCAAGCGTTAATCTTGTGAAGCGCAAGATGACCGAGGCCTCTATCCTGGCCTTGCCAATTTTTGATAAGGCATTTGAAGTGCATTGTGATGCATCCAGAGTTGGCATAGTGGGCGTGCTCAGTCAAGATGAGAGGTCAATTGCCTTCTTTAGTTGAATTTGTCGGGTGCAAAGATGAACTACTCCACCTACAATTTGGAGTACTATGCCATAGTGCAATTTTTGAAGCATTGGAGGCCCTATTTGAACATGAGGATTTCATCCTCTTCGTGGATCATGAAGCCATAAAGAACATCAATGCCCAGGATAAACTTAATCAAAGGCACGCCAAGTAGGGTGGCCTATTTGCTTGAATATGCCTTCTCCTTGAGGCACTAAGCTGGGAGCCTTAAACGTGTGGCCGATGCATTGAGCCAAAGGAGCGCACTTCTCGCCCAATGAAAGTCGAACTTGTTGGCTTTGACTCCTCCAAGGAGTTGTACGAGGATGATTCACCCTTTGACAAGTCCTTTGCCGAAATCTTGATTGGGAAATCTAGGGACTATGTCGTGCAAGATGGCTACATCTTCCATGGCCTAAATCTTTGCGTGCCGGAATGATCGTGGAGGAGCTCCACAATGAGGGACATTTTGGATGAGACAAAATCATGCCATTGGTGTCGGCCAAGTACCATTTGTTAACTATAAACTGAGACATATCTCGTGACAGGAAAACTCCTAGACCAATTGACACTTCAGAGTAGGGTCGGTGTGCAAAGATGACAACATAAAAACATTGTACCTCCAAACCCTTGAAGTCTCATTATTGCCTCCCATAGAAAAGTGAACTTGATCGAGGAGGAAATCCTACGCGAAACCTAGAAGACCCCATGATTAAATTCTTCTTCCATGGAACTCTCACCCCTGGGATCAGAATGCAGTGTTGCCTAATGACTCGGGCAAGCAGATTTGCATAGTTCAACATGAATTGCACTAGAAAACATGGGAAGGACCTTACCTCATATGTGTAAAGGGGAAAGACGTATGGGAAATTCTCATGAAAGTCCATGAACGTATATGTGGAAGGCATTGTGGTGGAAGAGCCTAACTTCATCTCATAATAAGGCTCATATATTTTTAACCCACCATGATGGAAGAAGCTGCAGAGTATGTAATAAAATGCACCTGATGCCAACCTTTAGGGTTACATGAGGCATCAACCTGTCACCACTATGAAAAGCCTTCCCATTGCTTGCCCTTTTGATCTGTGGGGATTTGACTTCGTAGGGCCATTACCGAAGGCAAGTGGCCATAAGAAGTTCCTAGTAGTCGTTCTCAAATTTTTCAGTAAATAAGTAAAGGCTAAGGCCCAATCCTGTATCTCAAAAATCGAAATCATAAATTCCTTTGGAAGAATATAGTCTGTCACTTTGGGGTTCCACTTACCCCAGTATCCAACAGCAGCACACGGTTCCACGAAAAATGAATCTAAGAATAGTGCAAAGACCAAACTTTATTTTTGTTCAAAATCCCCAGGCCAACGGGAAGATCATGGCACCAACAAAACTATTGTAGATCAGCTAAATGAAACCTTTAAGTACAACAAGGGAGGATGGGCCGATGAGCTATCTTGAGTAATATCGAGGTATCGCACCAGTATGGAAGCCAAGGGGGAAAACCCCTATGCCTTGGTCTAAAGATAAGAAGCAGTGGCCTTGGTTAAGTTAACCGTCCATACTTTGTGGATTCATGATTACAAAAGAGAGGGAAATCGGGAAGCTTGATATTTGGACCTCAAGTTGTTCGAGAAGAAAAGGTAGCTGACATAAAGTAATTTTCAGATGTACCAAGTGTTAGGGTTTCATGGATCAAGCATGAATGAGGGGAATTTCATATATTTTTCATGCTAAAAACCCTACTCAAAGAGGATCTAGGCATGTAATCTCCGATCTATGGAAAGAGTTCGAGATTTGTACCTCAATTTCCATATCTTCTTTTATTTCCTAAGTTGAGCGTTTCTCCACGGTTCACGGAGCCTCCCAATTACAAGGCCACCACGAGGTTCTCTCCATAATGGACGAAGGCAGGGGTGTTAGACCATAGGTGACGGCAACCTCCGGCGATAGCGAGTTGTCATGAAAAAGGTGTTGCGGCAGAAGGAATCACGATTGGAAGAAGAAAATGAACGACCAAAAAACTCTTAGACGTGAGAATCCTTTCTTGCGTCTTTTATACTTAGTGTATTGGGCTTGATTGAATTGGGACTAATAGCCACATTAAGCTGTGCTCGATTTAATTTAGTCAATTTGCAATATTGAGCTGCGCTTGATTAAATCGAGACCAGAAGCCGTGAATTGAGTTGGGCTTGGTTAAATTTGAGCCCAGTAGTCGTGAATTGGGTTCAGTCCCACCGAGGCCCAATTCTTCTCTCATGTAATAGTCATTCAATTTATTAAGCCCGACTAATTCGACTCGACCCGATCTCGATCTATTCGCAAAATCCATCAATTATGTCTCACATGATTAATTCTCTATGCTTCAGTTGATCAAATATAGCAACCCGATAGGATCCACATTGAAATCGGTAATAAATTAATCATTTTTAATTTATAAATCATAATTGTCATCTAGTAATGCATTATGATCATCCGATCTAGTTGGACAAATCGTGATCCTTTAATTCCCTTTAGAATTAATTTTTTCATCATGTAATATCCATTAATTAATGCCAAGCATAGAAAGGTGTCATCCTTGACCATTAATTAATTTTCTTGATCCTCAGTACATAATTGTTTATATGCGATTATCCCATAATTACAAATGCATGCATAACAATTATCACTGCATCAAGGGACCCAAGGATATAACTAATCTCACATAAGGTGAGATGAACAAAGGTATCTTCTTGATCATTCACAAACTATAGCATGAGTCATGCATATTCGAAAATTACCTATATAGCCCTCGGTTGCATGCAGCGTTTAATAATCTCACATAATATACATTAATTATCTTGAATTATGAATATCTCAGATAATTGAATTAATACTGTCTATGACTTTGTTGATGAAACAAATACAATCCATATATGAAGTCAATGAGGGCCATGTCCAACACTATGTACCCCGTACATTCATATCCATGTGATTAAATAGATACCTCGTATCAATGATCTGTAAAACATGATCATGCATTAATCCAATGTTAGTCATTATAATCATTCAGTGCTCCATGCTAATGATACACGACTAGCGACTTTGATCCATGCAACACATAAAAATCTAGCAGCAAAATTGCATAAATCATCCGATTCAAAAAAACAAGTGCATCATCAAAAGATTGGTGGTCTAGGTCACTATCCCAACAATCTTCCACTTGAACTAAAGCCAATCGAGAACCTAGTACAAGGCCCTATAATGTCATATACAATGATATCAGCCCTAGAGCCAATATCTCATGCATCATATATCCATGTCACCAACATGTCTCTCATGCCTTGCCAAAGGTAGTGGTTTCATCAGTGGATCAGTTGTGTTGCTGTCCGTACCTACTTTACACATTTTGATGCCTTCATTCTCAAAGAATTACCAAATAACATGATCCTTGTGCTTGATGTGCATGGTGCGCTTGATGGATCTGTGATCCTTGGCATTTGCAATCACTTCTGTTGTCGCAATAAAGTTCCATCAGATCTATAATGCTGGGAATAACACCAAGCTCATCAATGAACTCTCGCATCAAATCTCCATCATGCCTGCCTCGCAAGCAGCCAAATATTCTACTTCAACGATGGAGTCTGACGTACTATCTTGTTTTGATCTCCTCCAACATACTGCTCCATCATTGAGCATATACTTACCCTGTTTGTGGTTTTGAGTAATCTTGATCGGATAGGAAGCTGGTATCATAGTACCCTGTAACTGTAAGATGCTCCTCACCACCATAGACCAAAATCAAATCCTTAGTTCTTCTAAAGTACGTAAGGATATTCTTGACAAGTGTTCAGTGATCCTTCCCGGGATCCTTTTCATATCTGCTTGTCCTGCTTAGCGCATAAGACACATCAAGGCGTGTACACAGCATGGCGTACATGATAGATCTGACCGCTGAGTCATATGGAATCATGCTCATCTTCTCTCTTTGCCCATGTATCGCAGGACACTGAGACGTACTGAGAGAAATGCGATGGGACATAGGTAGGAAACCTCTATTGGAATCCTGCATGTTGATTCTTTTCAACACCTTTTATATGTATGTACTTTGACTCAAAACGATGAATCTTTTTGATCTATCATGATAGATTCGAATACCCAGAATATATGTAGCCTCGGCCAAGTCTTTCATTGAGAAAGTCGCACTCAATGATGCCTTTACGGATTCAAGCACGGGAACATCATTCTCTATCAAAAGAATATCATCGACATACAACACTAAAAATACAACTAAGCTCCCACATAATTTAGTGTAAACACAAGGTTCCTTTGGGCTTCTTAAGAATCCCAAGTTGTCGACCTCATCATCAAACCTCATATTCCAAGTCCGAGATGCTTGCTTCAGTACGGAAATGGACCTGTTAAGATTGCAAACCTTTTTAGCTCTTTTGAGATTGACAAAACCATCAGGCTGTATCACGTACACGTCCTCTTCAAGAATCACGTTCATGAATGCGGTTTTGACTCCATTGGCCAAATCTCATAATCATGAAATGCGGCAATAGCTAAAAGGATCTGAATTGACTGAAACTTGGCCACTTGTGAAAAGGTCTCATCATAGTTGATCCCATTGACTTGAGTAAACCTTTTGCCGCCAGACATGCCTTATATACAGTCATGTTGCAATCCATGTCAATCTTCCTCTTAAAGACCCATTTATTTCTCACGGGTTTTACCACTTCAGGTAAGTCAACTAGGTCACACCCTTAGTTGTCTTTAATCGATTGCAATTCTGATTTCATGGCTTCAAACCATAGCCCCGCTTAGAATTTACTCCACTTCGGTTTGACTCGAAATCTCTGATAGTGGGTCTCGAATTTCTTCGATTATTACTTTGTTCTGACTACTTTCTTTGGAGAGGAATTCCCACTTCAAGAATATACCATGTTGGGCAACAAAAAATTTGTTATCCAACCTATGACAGAAGTAGTAACTCTTGGTTTCCCTCGGGTATCCTACAAAGAAGCATTTGTCAGAATTAGGACCGAGCTTGTCGGGCATCAATGACCTAACATAGGCTTCGCAGCCCTAGATCTTGAGAAAAGACAAGTTAGGGACCCTCCTCGTCCATACCTCGTACAGAGTCTTGTCTACTGACTTGGTGGAAACTCTATTCAAAGTGAAAAGACCTGTCTCAAGAGCATATCCCCAAAAGGATAAAGGCAAAACCACTTGACTCATCATCGATCATACAATATCAAATGTACGGTTCCTATGCTGGGACATACCATTCCAGTGTGGTGTTCCGGGTGCAGTCAACTGTACAACAATCCCGCAGTTTCTTAGATGATAGCACCTTAATGCTCAGGTATTCGCAACCACGATCCGATCATAACGCCTTAATCTTCTTCCCAAGTTGATTTTTGACATTATGGAACTCCTTAAATTTCTCCAAGGATTCCGACTTGTGCTTCATCAGAAACACGTAGTCATATCTACTAAAATCATCAGTAAATGTAATGAAGTACGAATATTCATCTCCGCACTTGTGCTTTGTGGACCTTTCACGTCTGTGTGCACAAGTGCCAACAACTCGGTGGTTCCCTCACCGACCTTACAGAAAGGTGCTTTGGTCACCTTCCCAATAAAATAAGATTCTATCAATTAACTCCTAGTCAAAATGATATAGAAATCCATTCACTTGGATCTTCTTGATGCGATTCTCATTTATATGACATAGGCGACAATGTCATAAGAGGGTTGAGTTGTTATTGCTTGTTTTAAGTTATTTGGTATTCACATTGTATATGGGCGTTCCATGGTCAGTCACATAAAGGTCATTAAACAAAGGAGCACTAGCATAAAACAAACCATTCCGAGAAATGGTACAACATCTGTTCTTAGTAGTAGACTCAAAACCAAGAGAATGTTTATGCTAGCGCACGGAACATAATAGACATTAACCAGTTCTATTACAAGCCCACTGGGTAAAATCAATTCCAAGTCTCCAACAGCCACGGCCGAACCCAGCACGACATTGTCAAACTTGAATTGCATTTCACCCTTCGCCAACCTTCTACATTCCTTTAGTGCCTACATATTTGAACAAATATGAGAACCTTGTCCAAAGTCCACAACCCAAGGAGTAGTAGATGACATAGCAAAATTAATTTCAACAGCATGAATACCTGAGGAAGATGACTTTCCCAATGCCTTCTGATCCTCAAGGAACTTCAGACACTCCCTTTTGAAATGGCATTTGCCATTGTAGTGGAAGCAAGTAGTGTCCGGAATCAGTGTGAAATTTTCTTAGTCTTGGGTATACTCTTGCTCCGGGCGCCTTGTCTTTTGCCTTTTTCTTTACCTTGTACTTGTCCTTTTTCATCTGACACCAATAGCACATCAGGCTCCCGCCTGATGGACGTCTCAGCTGTGGAGAGCAACGAATGCAACTCATTCAACGGCTTTACCACTCTCGCCATATTGTAGTTCATGATGAACATGGAAAAGCTTGATGGCAAGGAGTGTAAGATGAGATTGGTGCAAAGCTCTTTGTCTATTATAGAGCCCAAATTCTCAAGTTGCTCTATGAGTCCCATGAGCTTTTGAACATGGGGGCTGACCGAGGTCCCATAAACCATCCTACATTCAAAGAGTTCCTTTGCTATACGTTATCGCTCACAGCGCACTTGCTCTTAAAACATGCTCATGAGCTCGCGTATCATATCGTATGCTTTCCGATCCTCAAGAATCTTTGAAGATAGGGTGCCATACACACAAGTATAAGGCAACTCACCTCATTGTCCTCCTTGACCTTTTTCTCGTACTGTTCTCAATCGTCACGAGGAACAGTATCAGTATGAGGTGCATGCAAAGGCGTATCCAAAACATGATCTTTTTTTTGACGTTTTAAAACAATTTTCAAGTTACGGTAACAATTGGCAAAATTTGAACCACTAAACTTGTTTTGTTCTAGGACAGAAGCAAGAGGGTATGAATTCTGGGTTTTAGTAGTCATCATCTACAGAGAAACATCAAACAAGTGCAAAGATTCAGTTTAGATTGATGTATTGTGTTCAGCTCAAAATATATTACTGAACACCCCACTACATATGACATGTCCCTTTATGTAGTATGATTGAGATCAATTTTTTACTAGACCAAGACAACGTCGGTGTAAACTTGGAATGGGTTTATTTAGGTAAACCATCAAGGTTAATAGTATGCCTTATATACGACTCTCAGTTTGTTAACTACACCCCGTGTTAGTCAACATCTTGCACTAAAGCTCGAACACGATCCGATTGCCCTATTAGACAAACCTCGCTCTATATGCTCCGCACAACCCAAATACCTAAAAGATAAAAGGAGACACCTACTAAGTAGGATCCCATCATCCTAATTCCAGTAGTCTGAAGGGGATAGAGTAGGAAGTGCAGTACATCCTAATTTTATTGGGACTTAAATCATGCTTTGCTGTTTAACCTAAGTCTATGTTAGCATGCATTCTCGAACCTAGACATGCAGCTACCATTCAAAAGCACGAATAAAACAGTAAATAAATACAGAAACAACTACATTCCATGCAATTATTTTTGTTGAGTAGTATGACATCTTCGATCTTGAAGTGTCACCTTCGCTCCATGGCCAAGTCCATTTCTCGAGTAGTTAGATGTCTTCCCGTAACTCCATCCCCTGAACTCGAAAATAACATCTAAACTAATTGGGCACATGAGCCCTAAATAGGCATTAACGGGTTGCTAATAATAACGAATGGCTCAACACATTGCCATAAACGAATAAATGGCTAAACAGGCAATGTTACAAACATGCATCAAATGATATACAACATATTTGAATAAGCATGTCATATTACTCAACTTCCTCAACTCTCTGCAAGACCAAGTTAGCACAATGCATTCATATAGGCAATGCGCACAACTCAAATAGGATAAAGCAATCTTGAACTCAGTCGATTCAATCTTGAATTTTAAAGATGCAAATCAATTGGTATCTTGACAGTTCAATCTGAAAAGCTTAACTTTAGGGATAAACGTGCTCATAGAATTCAATGAACTTAACTAGCAAGTGACAAGCCAACCTAACCCATATACTTCCGTTTTTTTTCAAAAAATAGCATCCCAATTCAGCAATACCTCAACTGACGTGCAATAGAACTTAAGGAAACATCCACCATCCCTCAATATTATAATTAAGCCCAACACATGCCCGATTGAACATAACCGAAAACTAGAGTTTAAGGTTTCTTAAATCCAGATGCAATTAAAACTCAATTGAAGCATTAAACATCCCCAAATTGATTTAATTAATTAAAACAGTAGCTTAATTAAATAACAAGAGTCAATTTAACACAATTTCGAAACCCTACAAATTATGGTTTCACGGGTTTTTTCAATTCCATATGCAATCAAACCAAATCCACGAAATTACTCTAATTTCCTTTGTTAATCGCATAATCGGGTGACAAGAAATGAGATTTAACATAACCTGGCTCCGGTACCACTGTCGGGGTTTCACGGATCAAGCATGGACATGCAAAATTTCATAAATTTTTCATGCCCAAAATTCTACTCAAATAGGATCTAAGCATGTAATCTTTGATCTATGGAAAAAGTTTGAGATTTGTACCTCAATTTCCCGATCCTCTTTGATTTCAAAAGTCGAGCATTTCTCCATGGTTCACAGAGCCTCCCAAGTGCAAGGTCTCTACGAGTTCGCTCCTTGACGGATAGAGGCAGTGGTGCTATACCCCAGAGGACGACGACCTCTGGCGACGCCGATGCCACGAAGAAGGAGTCACGGCGGAAGGATTCGTGATTAGGAAAAGAAAATGAACAGCCGAAAAGCTAAGTGTATTGGGCTCGATATAATTGAGCCCATTTGCTGTATTGAGTTGGGCTCAATTAAATCGAGCCCATTGGCCATGAATTGAGATGGGCTCAATTAAATTCGATCCAAGTAGCCGTGAGTTGGGCTCGGCCCACTGAGGCCCAATTCTTCTCCTCATGTCCGGGTCGTTGAATTAATTAAACGGACTAATTCGACTTGTCCCAATCTCGATCCATTCATGAAATCCATCAATTATGTCTTACATAACTAATTTTCTATGATTCAGTTCGTCAAATAGGATACATATCCAAATCGGCAATAAATTAATAATCTTTAATTTATAAATCATAATTGCCATCTAACAATGCATTATGATCAACCTCATAATGATCATATCTAGTATGGACAAATCTTGATCCTTTAATTTCCTTTAGCATTAATTTCTTCGTCATGTAATATCCATTAATTAATGTCTAGCATAGGAATATGTCATCCTTGACCATTATTTAAATTTCTTGATCCTCAGTACATAATTTTTTATATATGATTATCCCATAATCACAAATGTATGCATAACAATTATCATTACAACAAGAAACCCAGGGATATCACTAATCTCACATAAGATGAGACGAACAAAGGTATCTTTTTTATCATATACAAACTCTAGCATGAGTCATGTATATTCAGAAATTACTTTTATATCCCTCTGTTAAAAGCAACATTTTATAATCTGGCGTAATATACATTAATCATCTAGAATTATGAATATCTCAGATAACTTAATTAATATTGTCTATGAATTTACTGATGACACAAACACAAACCATACAACAAGTCAATGTGGGTCATGTCCAATACTATATACCCCGTACATGCATATCTATGTGATTAAATAAATACCTCGTATCAATGATCTGTGAAACATGATCATGCATTAATCCACATGCTAGTCATTATAATCATCCAGCGCTCCGTGCTAATGATATAAGAATAGGAACTTATTTAGAGTTTTTAGTTATCATTCATGGATTCTCACAAATCGAGTCCTTAACTCGAATGATCCATCCAACATATAAAACTCGAGAAGAAAAATGACATAAATCATCCAAAATACAAAGCCAACAAGTGCACCATCAACAGATTGTTATTCTAGGTTACTAGCCCAACACCAAGAAGGTACCAGAAGTACAAATATAAGGCCAAAACTTCAAAAAAGAAGATTTGGTGCTCACAAAATGTGAAAAACATATGTGAAAACTTGGACTCAATTGGAAAGTGCCCTACATAGTGAACAAGGAGCAACAAATGGGTCGTATCTCTTGGGAACATTGGAGTGAAGTATCTTTAGGCAGCCTAGAAGGAGGGCTTACTACGATACTCCCCTCATGTTGTATCGTTCATTGCATATCCTTTAACTACATTCCCATGTTGTAATATTATGAGCAGAAGGAATGGTACTAAAGAATAGCCCTCATTTGAGTGCCTCATGGGAAGAATGCCTAGGAGGATTCTATTGCATTTCCAAATGCGAATAGCGCAAGACACCCCATTCGATATGCCTCATAAGCCATAGGGCTAACACAAGGAGCCATCACATTCCCCGTGTAGATTTTGTAACACATGAAAAGAGGGAGCAGTAGTGCTCATCATAAAAAAAATGAAAACTCTGGAAAAAAAATGAAAACTCTAGAACTGGGAGCCATCTTACTCCCCGTGTAGAGCATGCAACACTTAAATGGTATTGTGATTTGAAATTGGTGGATGTTGTGTTCCTATGAAAGAAATACCCCCATTTGAAGTAGCTCATTGGTAAGCAATGTCGAGGAGGCTAACACATATTCCCCACAAGGTATAGAGTACCTTCCTATGCAAGTTTAATACAAGAGGGGAGCACCATCATGTTGTCATGAAAAAATTCAATACATGCAAACAATAACACCCCCATCCCCACCCACTCACGCTTGAGGTGCAAGTTCAATACAAGGGAGAGCACCATAATGTTTACATGACAGCATGCCGATAAATAAAGACATAAAATACCCTCCTCAAAAAGAAATACTCTCATTTGAGGTAGCTCATGGGTTAGCAACATCAAGGAGGCTAACACATGCTTCCCAAAAGTCATACAATACCTCCCCGCGCTCAAGGAATTATGAGAGTAAAATATCAAAAAAATTTAGATTGCAACACTATCATGATTTCATGGAAAAATCTCATAAAG
>JAOWBN010183920.1:0-16628 GCA_028565015.1 Pinguicula moranensis
AGAGTGATCTAGAAAATTGTTTAGTCAGTTCTGATCCACTTATCTTAGAAGAGCCTCGAGTCAAAGAATACACCAATTGGTTCGATGCTAATGAAAGTCAGGGAAAAAGCTTATTTTAAAAATTTGGGAGAACGGCCCGCATCCTAGGGCACTTCAATCAAGCAACCACCTATCTTGGAGCTCAAACCATTGCCCACACATCTAAAGTATACATTCTTTGGCGCTGATAAACTTTGCCATTGATCATTTAAAGTTCTTTTTCAAATGAACACGAAGACAATCTGATGCATGTGCTCAGGGATCACAAGTGTGCCATTGGGTGGACCTTGGCATGCACCCAATCTGTGTGAATGCAACAAATATTTTTAGAAGAAGGAAGCAAACAAGTGGTAACTTCCCAAATAAGACTGAACCCTATCATGAAAGAGGTAGTTAAGAAGGAGATCTTGAAATGGTTGGATGCTGTAGTGGTATATCCTATCTCAGACAGTAGTTGGAAAAGTCCAGTCCAGTGTGTCCTAAAGAAAGGAGGAATGATAGTGGAAGGCAAGGAGCAGAATGAACTTATTCCCAAATGGATAGTCACTAGATGGAGACTTTGTATGGATTACAGAGCACTGAACAAGGTCAAAAGAAAGGATCATTATCCCTTACCTTTTATTGATCAGATGTTAGATCGATTAGCATGCCACAAATTTTACTATTATCTGGATGGATACCCAGGATACAACCAAATTTATATAGCACCTGAAGACTAGGAGAAGTCTACCTTTACTTGCCCATATGGAACATTTGCATTCCTCCGAATGCCATTTGGACTCTGCAACGCTATTTTCTCGTACATGGTGTAGTGTATCATTGAAGTCTTCATGGATGACTTCTCTATGGTAGGATCATCATTTGAAGGATGTCTGAAAAATTTACAATTGCGGCTGACAAGGTGTGAACTCTCAAATTTAGTATTCAACTGGGAAAAATGCCTCTTCATGGTACAAGAAGGAATTGTGTTGGGACACAAGGTGTCAAGTTTGGGGATAGAAGTTGATAGAGCAAAAATACAAGTCATTGCAAACTGCCACCACCAACTTCTGTCAAAGGAATTAGAAGCTTCTTGGGCCATGCATGTTTTTAAAGAAGATTTCTTAAAGATTTTTCACACATCACCAAACCACTATGCAAGCTGCTTGAAAAGATACAAAGTTTGATTTTGAAGATAATTGTTTGAAGGCATTTAATTTTTTGAAAGATAAGTTAACCACTACACCTATCATTGATACACCTTACTGGAGTCAGTAATTTGAAATCATGTATGATGCAAGTGACTACGCAGTAGAAGCAGTTCTTGGTTAGAAGCATTCCGTACAATTTACTATGCAAGTAGAACATTGAAAGCATCTTAAACGAACTAAGCCACCACAGAAAAGGAGTTGTTAGTAGTGGTGTTTGCGTTTAACAAATTCAGACCCTACATTATAGGAAGGAAAGTAGTAGTATATACTGATCACTCTGCAATCAAATAGCCCATACTGAAATAGGATGCTAAACCAAGGCTGATCAGATGGATTTTTGCTCCTATAAGAGTTATATTGAAATCAAAGACAAGAAGGGATCTAAAAATGTAGTGGCTGACCATCTCTCACGCCTGGAAAATCTTACTAGAGGTGACATGGAAAAAGTACAAATCAATGATTCGTTTCCATATGAGACACTGTTGGCTGTCCAAGGACGTACAAAACCCTGATTTGCATATATTGCAAATTATCTTGCGTGCAGGATTATTCCCTATGGATCATAATGGCAACGAAAGAAGAGATTTTTCTCCAAAGTAAAGTTATATTTGTGGGATTAGCTTGTATTGTACAAATTCTGCTCAGATCAAGTAATTCGCAGATGTGTTCCAGAAGAATAAATGCATTCCATTTTAACTCACTATCATGCACGGGAATGTGGGGTATACTCAAGAGGCAAAAGGACTGTAGCCAAGGTACTATAGGGTGGATTATACTGGCCTACACTATTCAGAGATGCACAGGTGTTTGTGACCAAGTGTAAAGGATGCCAAAGAATGCAGCAAATCTCAAATAAGAATGAAATGCCTTAGCAAAATGGGTTGGAAGTTGAAGTTTTTGATGTGTGGGAACTTGATTTCATGGGGCTATTTCCTCTGTGTGTGGGAAACCAAATGGGTTGATGCAATAGCCACACCCTCTAGTGATGCAGCAGCAGTGCTGAGATTTCTGCACAAAAATATATTTTCAAGATTTTTGAACACCAAGATGCTTTCAGCAATGGAGGATCACCGTTTTGCAACAAAGTCTTTTAAGCATTGTTAAGGAAATATGGAGTTTGGCATCACACTTCATTGGCATATCATCCATAGTCTAATGGTCAAGCTAAAAATCAAATAGATAAATGAAAACAATCTTTAAAAAAATAGTGAGCATATCTCGGAAAGATTGGACATTAAGACTAGATGATGCATTTTGGGCCTACAAGACTGCCTACAAAACATCCATTGGCATGTCTCCATATTGTCTGGTCCATGGAAAAACTTGTTACCCGCCTATGGAGTTCGAATATAGATCCTATTGGGCCATGCGCAATCTGAATTATAGCATGAAGGATGCAGGAGAGAAGAGGCTATTGCAATAAAGTTAATTGGACGAACTGAGGAATGATGCATATGAAAGTGCCAAAATTTATAAGGATAAGACAAAAGCTTGGCTTGATAAACACATACTCAGAGGCCATTTTAAAACATGACATAAGATACTCTTGTTCACCTACAGACTTACATTTTTCTGCAGGAAAATTGAAATCCAGATGGTCTGGATCCTTTGAAATCATACAAGTATTTCCGTTTGGGGCCATAGAGATTGCTCATACTGATAAAGTTACCTTCAAAGTGAATGGACAATAGTTGAAGCCATTTGAGGAAGGTAGCAACATGTTAGAGAGGCTCAATTCCTCTGCTTACAAAAGTAAGATCACACTGTCTAGCTAAAGACAATAAAGAAGTGTTGCTTGGGAGGCAACCTAAGATATGTTGTTTTGCACCACTCATGGATATACCCTCAACCCTTCTACATATTTAACTAAATCAACATAATGTTATAAAACGTGATAAGTTTGGGTATGGGAAGTTATAAGTCCTCCAGTGACAGTTATTGGTACTTGTATCCATTAAAAATGTTGATTTAATTTTATATGTTTTTATTAATCATCATAGGCTAACACCTCTTGGTATATCTTACACGGTGACCTACATGAACATAACCACCAGAACATCCAGAAGAAATCATAATGGAGCAGGAAATACGGGAAGAAGCTTCAATTTCTCACTCATTGCCCATGATCAATATGTCCAGTTTATGCACAGTTAGCATAATGGACAGTTGATATATATTAAACCACGTCCAGCCAAATAGTAGCTACAGTAAAGGCCATGAATTAAATTCCAGGCCCACTCAGGTACTGATATAACAAATACAGCCATTGTCTCGCCTTGAGCAGCAACTCAATTTCAAAAAGCTACTAACCCTAAAAGCCAAAATCCTCTCGGGACCACTGCACAATTCGCGTTACTCCAAAACCCAGAACTCGTCTGAGCACGCATCTTATACGGTGCTTCGCAGTAAGTAACAACTCACTCAAACTCATTACTCTAGTATTCTCTTAATTTAGAAAGCATGTCACCTAAGAAAGCGAAAGTTATTAAGTCTGGTGTTATTGAAAAATTTGCGAATACCATTGCAACAAATTTCTTTGATGCTACTATGAGTGTGTTGGATGTTATACGGGAGAGGGGTTTAGCTTCTGAATACATGCCTACTACTAGGAAAGCTATTACAGATCATTATTGTACTCAGTTTCTTAGAACTCCAATTAAATATGCACCAATTTTGGTAAAGGAATTTTACGGGAATTGGTCATCATGAATGACTCCAAAGTATATGCTAGAGGGATTTCGGTGCCATTTTTCCCGGCAGAGATAAATCAGATTCATAATCTTATGTGCCTGAGTGAGGATGAGTTCTTAAGATTAAATGGGAAACACCTTGATCTTGCTGATGCGGCTAAATATTTATGACTTCGGGAATAACCTGGAAGATGTTTACTATAAACAAATCGATTGAATTGGGAGTTAACAAGTCAGATTGTCGTGCAACCGTTCCCATGTGGCACTTATTCATATGCACAAGTATGATGCCAACTACCACACTTAAGACATCCAGTTGAAGAGAAAGTTGCTATTTTTGTCATTGAAATTGGCCGAAGCATTGATGTAGGAAAAGTAATTTACAAGGACAATATGGAGAGTTCGGCTGCTTAGGAGAAGCGCCCAATTCACTGCACTTCTCTTACTTCATAACTGCGATGTGTCAAAAGGCTGGTGTAGCCTTGGCTGTGGACGAGAAGCTATTCCCCCTACTCTTATAAGCAAGTTGGGCACTTACATTGCCCCCCGAGTACCCCAAGCCTCAAGTCACCCCAGCAAAAACTTATGCGCTTACCACTTCCAAGTCCAAAGGTAAAGCCAAAATGGCAACTCCTATTCCTCCTCTGCAGGTACACACTCCTGGCCATAAGTTCAAGAAGCCTGCATCAGCCATGCCTCCAGCAGTTGCTGCTTCAAATCTGAGGCAGTGGGAGACCTTTGTAGACCATACTTATCCTTGCATCTCCATAGTGTACACAAATTTGGTGTTCAGATCCACAATGAAGGGTGTACACTATCCTGTCAGCGCACTGCTACCTCCACTGACCTTTACTCCATCTGCACCACCAAGCGAGATAGCTACTGGGACTGGTGATGAAGAAGAAGCGGAACATGATGATTAGGAAGATGAGGATGAAGATAAGGATGAGGATGTTAATGATGGGCACACACTTACAATCTTGTGTGATCTGACTTTGAATGAAGCATGGCTCTTCCTGATTTCACAGGGGTATTTCTTGAACTCATATTTTCTTTATCCACTGGGTGCAGTGTCTCATAAGTTTGGGGATGGAAGATTAATTGACTGCCGAACCTTGAACTTTTATTATCTTTACTGCTAATCTTTTGAACCTCAAATGTTTTAATCTATGTGGACGTTTCAGCCTATGAACTACTTTTGTTGTATGATGTAGTTATTATTATTTTGATCAAACATCCTCCAACTCTCTCATTATAGGGATAACTCACTTGACTCGACTGAGCTGCGTACCAATCTCCATATAATTGGAATTGATAAGTTAGCAGTCATGACTTTGAGGTTAAGTGAATACCAGCTGGTATGTTGATGTTAATCATCTGCATGTTGATTCGCATAGCAACTATGAAGCTAAGGGAACCATGTACCAACATACTCTTAGCTATATATAAGAGGTAGAGGATTGAGGAAAACCTTGGCCAGTGCTACTAGTAGCTGGATACAAGGTTGTATAATTTGTTGTGGGCTACATATACTAGCTTGTGTATGTTATGCTCCCTCCTGTCACTAGGAGCACCTAATTTTTCCTTTTCTCTTTTCTTTTTCCTTTTCTCTCTTGACCGTTGGTCTTATTAGTTACAGTTGTTTGTACATAACTTATATTGTATTATTAATGAATTTGGCTTATCAAGAAAAAATGGTTGACAAGTTCATCTTCCCATGAAACCAAGTGAGCTCTGATTTGGTGACCATGAATACAAAAAGGGTCCTGTTTCGATGGATCCGGCTTCGTGTTAGGCACTACATCTAAGAGGCATCCTGAGTCCATTCAAGTTCTAAATACAAGGGTGGCTACTCACTTTACCTAGCAACAAAGATACAACAGGTGATAGGGCTTAATAGGATAATGAGGATGGTTGTTACCTTGAAAGTGACATGTACTTTCCTTGTCCGACTGGCTATATCTTTTATTCATTACAGAGATAGCTCACAAAACAGGAAGAAACTATGTATCGTTATTCCTACAAAAAAGGATATCAATAAGTTTATAGACATGATAACCTATTTGGTGAAGAGTCGGGGATGGCGATGAACTGAATGCGAAGATGCTTGTGCATTCATGAGGTTAGGGGAGCCATGTACCCAATCACCCTTAGCTATACTAGAGGATATGCTGCAAGGATTTGCTATTACAGTTTTCATGCTCGAGGAACCAACCACTAATTTCATCCTGTTACGTCCATTGCGCGTACAGATCTAGCCTTGAGCTTGTATTTTTTATTTGTATTTTGTTTCCTATATTTTCTTGTAAATATTCTACCGTATATATGAATTGCTTATCAAAACAAAAAAAAGTTAATCTTCCCAATAGACTTTGTGATTCTGGATATAGAAGAGGACCAAGGCATCCCAATTATGTTGGGAAGGCCATTCCTGGCCAAAGGAGGAGCATTGATTGATGTCAGAAAAAGTGAGCTGACATTACAAGTGCAAGGAAAAGAAGTCAAATTCAAGGTGTGTCAAGCAATAGAATTCCCCAACACCCACGACAACTTTTTGTGTATTGAAGTAACTATCGCTGAACCAAGGGTTGTCCCTTCCAATAAACAAGATATGAATTTAGAGGAGAAAGAACTCATGCTAGAGAATAATCTCGGGATGAAAGTGTTAGCAGTGCAAACAACCTGGACCATGGTATGCAGACTATGTAAATTTCCTCATTGGCAAAGTCATACAACCCGGAATGATGCATCAGTAGAAGAAATGCTTTTTTCTCCCAAGTAAAGCATTTCCACTAGGATGAACCCATCCCGTATAAGTGTTGTTCATATAAAGTTATGCGGAGGTGTGTCCCTGAAGAAAAGCTAATCTCAATCCTAACTCATTGCCACTCCTTGGAATGTGGTGGCCCATTTTGATTAAAATTTTCAATGTGATTGATGCCAACGGACAGGCCAGATATCTAAGAAGGGTGAGATGCGATTTTGGAAGTTGAACTCTTTAATGTATGGGGCATAGATTTCATGGGACCATTCCCACTCGTTTTTGGTCATAAATACATTTTGGTGGCTGTCGACTATGTATCCAAGTGGGTTGAAGTCATTACCTCACCCAACAATGATGTAGCAAGTGTGTTGAAATTTCACTGGAATAATTTTCACACACTTTGGAATACCGAGGTGCATCATTAGTGATGGAGGATCTCACTTTTGCAATAGAAAGTTTGAGGCACTGCTTGCAAAATATGGAATCTGCCATCGTGTTGCATTGGCATACCATCCCTAGACAAATGGCTAGGCTGAGATATCCAATCGAGAGATTAAGCAGATTTTGGAGAAAATAGTCGGATCTTCAAGAGGGGACTGGGCGAAGCGACTGGCCGATGCACTATGGGCATACAACACGGCAAACAAAACAACCATTGGCATGTCTCTATATTGATTAGTCTGCGGAAAAGCATGCCCTTCCCAGTTGAATTGGAACACAAGGCTTATTAGGTAATGAAGAAGCTAAATTTTGAGATGAAGGCAGTGAAAAAAAGAAGGTCACTGCAGCTAAATGAGCTAAATGAGTTTAGAAATGATGCGTATGAGAAAGAAAAAATTTACAAAGAACGAACCAAAATGTGGCATGACAGACACATTAACAGATGGAACTTCTACAAAGGGCAAAAAGTTTTGGTTTTCAACTCTCGTGTCCAACTATTCCAAGGAAAACTAAAATCTAAATGGTCTGGCCCATTTGAAGTAACTCAGGTATCATTGAATGGGGCAGTCGAAATCTATCAACATGAAAAGGGGATATCCAAGGTGAATGGTAAACAGTTGAAGTCATATCTAGTCTATGGGAATATGCTCAACCCCATGGTTGTTCAATTGAAAGATTAAAACCTTCCATATGTCAAGCTAGTAACGTTAAAGGAGCGTTCATTTGGAGGCAACCCAAGCCTTTTCTGACCAAAAATAGGGACGTCCTAAAATCTCTTTCCTATACCAACATACTATGCATATCTACTCGGGGTCTAAGTGGAGCTCTAAGTTTGGGGAGGGGTGCAGGATGATCCTCATTCGGGGACAAAATAATTTTATTAAATTTTTCACTTTATGATATCCTTTCCATTGATAGTTGATCAGTAATTCTTGGATCACTTGCAGCACAAATACAATTTGTGGACAGGAGAGAGAGCACGTCATAAAATGTGGAAAGTGATTAAGAGATTTTGCAGTGGCCTGATGACCTCAAGAAATCAGAGCCAAGATTTGATATTCTTACTTTGCAACCCAATAATTTACCCAAAATTCCTACTTACATACGTGAATCCCTAAAATAGGCCATTAACTATTATCGTGCAATAAATTTACGGGGCCATACACATTGTGAATTAATATTTTAAATAAAAAGCCTAGTAAACTTTCCTTATTTTTACCCTAGCTGCCCATATAAATAGTTTATCCTAGTCGAGCATTCCCTCTCAACACTCACCACCATACCAAGTCTGAATTGCCACTAGTACAGAGCAGAGTTGATGAGCCATCGAACTCCGATGAGTTTTTCCAACAAATTTCATAAATAGTGTGGTACATCTTCTTACAGGCAAGCATAGCTCTATCAAATTTTTTAAGTGGTGGGTGGTTACACAACTCTTATGGTGTAATACATGAAATGGATTAGAAAAGAGCGAGGGTTACCACGGCTGAAACTTAGGGAAAGTTTAAGGGGGTGAAGGCGCAGGAATTTTATGACTCTACTGTGAGGGTGTTGGACATTATCAAGGAGCCTGGGATGGCGTCAAGTGTCCTGATTAATATGAGGGTTGCAATTAATGAAAGGGATTGGACCACATTATGGGTCGTCCTCGGGGATACTCCCTAAATTTAGCACGTGAATTCTATGCTAACTTGGTAATGGTCGCAAAAGGAAAAGTGTATGTGAGAGGATGTCTAGTACCATTTAGTTCGACAACCATAAACCGGATAAATGGACTACCCGACATTGATTAAGATGAGTATTCTCAGTACATTGAGAACCTAGATCTCAAGGAAGTAGCTAGTTTTCTCTGTGTGTCTGACATTTACTGGAAAAGTCAGCCATATCCAAATCTACATAGTTGGGTGTGAATAGGAGGGACTGCCCCTCTAATATAGTGCTCTGGCATATGTTTATTTGCACACGGATGATGACTACTACCCACACTGCCAACGTCCAACTGAAGCGACACCTCTTGATCTATGCCATTTAAACGATGATGACAATCGATGTGGGGAAGATCATCTACATAGACATCATGGAACATCTGGAAGGGTTAAGAAAGCAGTCCAGTTCTTTACATTTCCGATCGCTTATAATAGCATTCTATCTAAACGCCAGAGTGGAACTACCTCAAAGGAGAAGCTCACACCTACCGCATCCGATATTGGAAGCTTCCTGATGTCCAAACTTGGAGCATGTTTTGACAGAAATCGCAGTCGTACTGAAGACATACCAGAGCTTTCTAGCCTTTCCCCACCAAGCTGCATATCAACAAGAGGCTCCACGCCAAGGGTTCACCTATGAAGAAAGAATCACTCAGCCTCCCACCAGCCACCTTCAAAGGCAAAGGTAAAATATTTGCACCCAAGGTTGTGCCCCATCTCATTAATGTGCAGGTTCCAATGTATACCCCAAAGGCAGACCACCCAACCACAAAGGATCATTGGCAAGTACTCATGGACCATAATTATAGTTGCTTTACAGCCATCCACACCAACATGACTCTGATGGTGGCTACTCAAGGTATTCACTATCCAGTGATCCCATTGCTACCTCCACTATTGAAGATCATACCACATGCACAAGCTCCTATGATTCCAGAGGAAGAAGACAATGATGAGGACAAGGAATCATCGGTTTCTGGTTGTTTTGCTTATCTTTTGAACTACTTTTGAACTTGAATTTTTTGTTTGGTTTTTGGCGTTAAACTCTTGGTTTCATCTAGCTAGACTATTTTTTTGTCTGCGTATTCAACTAATTCACATTAAGGTTACTTTGCACAAAAGCAATATATTATATGCACTAAGTAAATGGACTTTGAGGCAGTATTGCATGTTAGCCGAGGAACTAGCGAGTGGCACATAGTGGGGATCGGATAGACGAAAAACAAATGTGAACGAAGTCTTGGATTGGATAGGAACTTCAAAGGATTATTCATCAAAAGTTAGCCCCTCTGAGCTTAAACAAGTTCGGGACAAGTTATGGAGAGGAAAAACAAAAGTAAAAATAAAGCCAAAAAGAAAGAGAATTGGGAAAGTTAGCAAAAAAATAGAAAAATGGAAAGGCTACCCCGAAAAGAATAGAAAGAGTGGCTCATGTAAAGAAAATCAATAACTCTCAAGCCAAATGTAATAGTGCTATCAAAAAGCTTTAATGAAAAAAAACAATTGGGCTTAAAATAAAGTCTATCTCAATCGCTGACCGACTTGGCATGGCAAAAAGTATGGAAGGTGAAACATACAAAAAGGGGTGGAAAGTGTAGTAGGAGAACCGTCTACACCACGGACCTAAGATAAGAGTTTACTGGAAACTTACCTCCCATATGCTCATCTCGTGAAGGTCTTGAAAAATATGCAATATTCCTTCAAGGTCCATAAGCATCAGTGTAATATCATATTTGTTTTCTGTGCATTCACATAAACTTGCTGTATAAAGAAAAAGTTAAACTAGAATAGGGGGATATGATGTTTTTTGCTTGAGGACAAGCAAAGGCTTAAGTTTTGTAAGCTTGATAGGTCCGGTTTATACCTATTTATAACAATTTTTTTTTAGCTCAAAACAGTTTTCAAGTTGATTGAAGGATGACTTACTGCAACTATTCAGAGAGGTTTACAGAAATTGCAAGCTGGTTAAAGGGTGCAACACAACTCATACTACTCTCCTGGCCAAATCTTCTACACCTATGTGTTGTGATGACTATAGGCTTATCACTTTGTTGAGCTCCATTCCTAAAATTATATCTAAAGTGTTAGCTAATCGGCTCTGCCCTAAAATGGATAGTCTTATTGCTCCCACACAGATGGCTTTTGTCCAAGGCAGGAAACTACTGGACTGCATTATGATTGCCAATGAAACTCTTGAAGAAATCAAAAAGAAAAATATCAAGGCCTTAGTCTTTAAGGTGGATTTCGAAAAGGCATTTGACACTATTAACTGTGACTACCTACAGGAAATACATCATCAAATGGCCTTCTTGTATGTCTGGATAAGTTGGATAAATGAACTCTTCGAATCCTCCTCAACATCCATACTTATCAATGGGAGCCCCTCAAAAGAATTTAAACCAAGTAGAGGGTTGAGGTAAGGTGATCCTTTATCCCATTTTTTATATCTCTTAGCAGCTGAAGGCCTATAAAATTTGATCACCAAGGCAACTGCTTTAAGTCTTTTTTCTTGGATTCAGATTGGTAGAGAAGCAATACAGATGACTCATTTACAATTTGCTGATGACACCTTGATATTTGTGGAAGCCTCGTGGAGGATTGTAAGGGTAATCAAGGCCATATTGCAGAACTTTGAGATGATGTCAGGCCTACGCATAAACTTCCGCAAGAGCAGTCTAATTGGCCTGAACATACCTGATAAAACAGGTCAGGAAATGGCATCAGACCTTAGTTGCCAAGTTGGGAACATTCATTTCAAGTACCTTGGACTTCCAGTTGGATCTCAGGTAAGAAAACTAAATACTTGGCAACCGGTAATTGATAAATTTTAAGCAACTCTAACTGTCTGGGACTGCAAATATTTATCTACAAGTGGGAGATTGACTCTCAACTCACTGTTGACAGCTCTGCCTTCCCATTTCTTTGGTTATTATCTCGCCCCTTCATTAGTGACAAAAAAACTAACCACCATCCAGAGATCCTACTTTTAGGGTAGTGGATCAATTAAAAAGAACATTTGTTGGGTTTCTTGCGACAAAATAACTACTGCAATTGAACAAGGAGGTCTAGGAGTGCGCTGTTTAAAGGCATTCAATGTGGCCATGTTTGCCAAGTGGTGTGCAAGATTGATCACTGAAGGAAATAGCCTAGCTTTATCCATACTAAGATCAAAAAATGGCCAATGAGATTTGCTGGAGTTTGGTGGTCTGCATGGCCTTAGACAACCTGTGCAAGTTCCTAACACTCATCACATCAGAACCTCACAAGCATCTCCATGGTGGAAAAGCATACACTATGTTGTTGCTTCTCCTTTTTTTCCAACAATGTATCTACATGAAGCTAGGAAGTGGATTCAAAATTAAATTCTAGTTGGATAAATGGTTCTCTGAAAAGCCTTTCTCTGCAAGTTTCAGATGCCTATTCAGAGTAGCATCACATAAGTTTCCCTTCAATTTTACTGACTGGTTGCTTTATCCCTTAGAGTGCATGCTTTTTCATATATGATTATTATCTACAGGACTGAGGGTTGAGAAGTCTAAATGTTTGTTTTTCTGCTTTGCTCATCTAGAGTAGCAGGGTCTGATTAGAAGTGCAACCTATAACCTAGATACATATGTGTCCAGGTTAGCAATACCTGGAAGTCACGTTACCTAAATTATTAACCAAAGGATCTGCTCTCAGGTACGCTATACTATTTTAAGAGGTGGTGTAGATGAGCTAGCCTTTGACTGTGAGGAAGGAAAAATCCCTGAATACACCAAACTCCCAAACGCACACATAGATCTCTTTTCGAATAGACATACTCCTTTGGAATTTTAAAGGTACATGTTAGGCAAAGCATACAAAGAGCAACTCATACTGCCTCAATGCTGATCTCTTTATAAAATAGTGTCGACAACAATGTTGTTTCGGTCACTGTGGAACACTAGCACATAACAATTAGTTCTCAGTGTAGCAAGTTTGATCAGGAGTGAGAGATACAACCTGGACACATACTTGTCCGGGTTCAAAACTTTCCTCCCATCAAACTAGTATAGTCAGTTCCAAGTAAGTTTTTTGGCTTGGGAGAAGAGTCGGCAGGAGGTAAATATCTCCTACCCCCTTCAACCTAAGCTTGTTTTATATCTTATCCTCTGGTTTTCTTTAAGGTAGAGGTTATGTGGAGGCAATGAGAAGTTTGTGGCCACGTCTGTTTGGAAAATTACAAAAAAGATCAAACTGAGTTCATGTTTAGAACCTAGTTGTCATGACAAAAGATATAAACAGCAGTGCAGGCTGTGCAAAGAGAAGCATACCAGGATGCAAAACATAAGAAATTGATGGTTATAGATCACTCTCAATCTTTGGAAGCTTTCAGACGCGTAGGCAGAGTTGTGTACCAATTGATAGGACTGATAAGTTGACAGTAAAGACTCTTACTGCTAATATTCTAAAAGTCATAGGTGAGTTGTGTACCATCCATAGGATGATAAGATGTCAGCTACGATCCTTTGGCAACCAACAAAATCATAGATGTGAGCGACCTGCTTAGCAGAGGAGGAATGAGATCACTGATGTAAAATCACTCCACCTTGTGAGGCTGGTGGTTGTAGACTAGTCTAGTTAGTCTTCTTCTTTCAAACTTTGTAAATATTTCTTTTATTTTAATGAAATTTGGCTTTTACAAAAAAATAAAAATAAAAATCTTTTTAGCTCAAAAGTGTCATTCCTCGATAGAAACAAGTGCTTTTACATATTCATTTCTCGTCTTCTGCAATGATTTCACACGAGCACCATAAGAATGTGAAAACAAGAGAGAAATGATCATCATAGTGAGGCTACAACCCCATTACCCCATATTCTATAAGAACTCCTGAATGCAAAATTGTCCGATGTATGTTGGCATGAAAACTGAGAACCCTACTAGCATAGCAATTAGTGGATGGACGATGGTGCCGCTTGTTGCAGAAAATATTTGCGATAGATTCCTTGAAAAGCTATGGACGTGCGAGGAAATATAATAGGTGGAAATCTCATCCAAGGAAAGGAGAGTAGAGGAAACAAAAAGGAAGAAGGAGGATAGAGAAACGTTTTTTTTTTAGAGCGAAGGGAGAAGATTGTGTGGAACCAAGGGAGTCTCTGAACTATGGTTTTTATCTTCATTTCCCTTTGGGAGGCTTGTATCTCGATTATGAGCTAAACCTATTCACGAGGGAAAGATGTAGCCCTACGTACATTTTGTATGATGGATGTGCTTTGAATTTTTAATTGGTAGATAAAATGCCTGGGTTGTTTGGTTTTATTGTTCTTCATCATAAATTTACAATTGAAGGGTGCAGATTGGACCTGGGCACTGAACTGAAGGAGAACACTTATGGACCTTGAAATTCATGATCTAACTAATTTTTTATGCTATTTGCAGGCAACAGCCCCAAATGTGGTTGAAGAGGATAAATATACCAAAATTTCATAAATAAAATAAGGGAATGTACAAAAATAATGAAAAAAGAGGAAGAAAGAAATATAAAAGATATACAATGAGAGCTCTATATACATACACTATGACCTCCAACACATAGTAGAACTACTCCCTAGACTATTTGTGGGTCATCTTGTACTCTTCCTTGTCCTCATACTCCTTTCTAATATAGCTAACGGTGAGCTGGTACATGGCTCACCTAACGTTATCGGAGATCATAAAGCATCTCAGCATTCAGATCATCGCCAATATCCGCTCTTCACCATCTGTGAATGTCATCACTATCACATTGTCAAGTTCCCATTTTAGGGATCTTAGTACATAGCTCTACACAGATTGGTGGGCAATCCCTCTAGAGACAGAGAGGGCTATAACCCGAAAAGATAGACTATTGATCATAAACAAAGAGCATAGACTTGACATCATTCAAAGGCCCTCAATGTCTAAGTCATCTTTCACCTAAATGTCACTCTTACCCTACAGATTGAGTAATGCATTGAAGGAAAGATGCTCCTTCTCCATTAAAGAGTGTATATGCCAGCATGGCTATCTCGATTTCATGCTTGGAAGAAACTCTTGTGAATATGTAGATCCACTTTTCAAACAAATCAAATTGTCTAGTCTTAGAGGACTTAACAAACCCCATAGAAGCTTTTGTTAACCTACTTTTACCGAAAAGATTTAAGAGAGCAGTAAGATCTGACTGCTATATAAGAAGTAAGTCAAATTAAAGTAAGATATTCTCTCAGAAGTATTATGCTGAAAACATAAATAAAGCCTAAATAGGTGTAGCTTTCGGTGGTAGTTAGCAACCAGAAATGTGAGGATATTCTGTGAAATTGCAATAGACCAATGAGAGGTAGGGTCATCCAGGAGGTTCTTTATATTGTGCAGGACCTATATCTACTAGCACTGTCATTTTTATCACCCGATTTATGTGGATCAACCTGCACAATAGCAACTCGATTATGCAAATAGTTCAACTATAACAATACATATGAAGTCAGAATGTGCTTTGCCGTGCTTTCTTTATGCCAGGAAATTTATCCCCACATTATAATAACAGTGACAAACCCTAATTAGGAAAGCTGGAAAATTACATAATAGTGCAATAGCATAAGAAAAAAGGTACCAAGCATTAAAAGGAAATACAGCCAACAGGATTTAAAAGCCAATTTGTAGAAGAGAAGAGGCCTTGTCTATTGGCTAAGATTCACAACCAGGAAGTTCTCTTGATGTTTGATGCAATGCTTAGGTGGTTAGGTTCTTTGTCTTGAAAGAATTTCATATTTCTGTCCTTCCAGACTAACCACATCATTGCTACCCAGACAGTTCTCCAGGCTGCTATATTGGCATTACCTGGTTTTGATGACATGAAATCTAATAAGGATGGTGCTTGTGTAATTGTTAGCTGATAAATCTACGGAGATGAAAGCCATTCCATCAGAACTTTCCTGAGGAGAATAAGGTGATTCAGAAGCTGCTAAAATCCTGTCATAGGCTTGTTTAACCGTGTATTTTCCCTCTAATCCATAATTAAAGTAGTACTTATCCCTGAAGTTACTTGAGATGCAGATATCCTGCAACAGCAGGACTAGAGAAGATAGATCTTGTAATTAAGATATTCTAAGAGGTCTTCTCCAAGTCCAAGACCAATGCGACAAAATGGAGTCCCACCATCCCATTTTAGAAACTAGAGCATTTTGGTGTAGTATGGTTCTAAATAATATGGGGAATTGCTTAGCTAGGGGAGTATTTAGGAGCCAAATATAAATAAAAAATCTTGTAGTTGTACTTGTCCCAACTATCAGGCTAATTGGCTGGATGAACCAGTTAGAATTAAGAAGTTCCTGGATGTTGTTCCACCAAGGAGAAGCATAAGTGCTGCCCCTTCTTTTGCTTGGCTGGATATTAGGTGGCTGAGGTGTAATTAATTCTCTCCACCATCCGACAGATAAAGAGCCCTCAAAGCCATATTTTGAGCGAAGGATCTGCATAGTCAGATCAGATCCACCAGAGCAGGCGTTCTCCCTATTTTCCCAAAAAAGATTCATTAAAAGATTTCAAACTCCTACCCCACAGACCTCCTTTCGCTACTGGTGCAGTCAATTTATTCCATGAGATCATGCAGACTTTGTTATGATCTTTGTTGCTATTCCAAAAGAAAGATCTCTGAATTTTCTCTAGCTTATGGATTGCAGCAAATGGAGTTTTCATAAAAGATAAGAAATGAGAAGGCAGGGCATTGAGAACAGAGTTCAAAAGTGTTAACTTCCTCCTGCAGATAAGTAATTATAGTCGCAAGAATTTAGGACCTTGGTTAATTTATTTATCATCGGC
>JAOWBN010183931.1:0-16627 GCA_028565015.1 Pinguicula moranensis
TAACCACAATTGAAACAACTTTTAACACCAACACTCCCTGTGGGATTCGACCCTATTTACACTTACACAACTACACCTGTATGCTTGCGGTAAAGTGAGTGTTTTTAGGTAATTTAACTTGGTTTTGTGCATAAATTTACTATACCTAAAAAGCCCATCATGATGATGACCTTAGATAGATGCTGTAACATTTGGTTCAGCAGGATTTCTTCTCTCCTTAGAGGAGGTCTGAGAGTTAGAGACCAAGATCCACAACAAGAACCCAGAGTGCAAAGTTGAGAAATTGTGTTGTTGCTGATTACTGAGTTTGTATAACCGCTCAAATTGTAAGACTAAGTTGCCTTCTCCAAGCCAATTGTATCGCGATAATAAGGACTTGTCACCTTTCTTTACTATCAATTTTAGGCGAGTGTTGAACCATTTGTTCAGTGAATTTGACTAGATGTCATTCCAGTATGCGAAGTTTTATCTAGATCTATAACTAGCCTCCACTCACTCAAGTAGTCTGTAATGGTAAATACATATATATATATATATATATAATACGACATAGGTTGCAAGGATGCCTTTATAGTATTAGGAAGTTTGTAGTATGGCATGTGGTGGATCTACCTGGGTCCCGAAGCACTTGTCCCGCATCCTTGGCGATGGCTCCAAGACCCGATTCTGGCTTGATATATGGTTCGGGCCTAGCACACTAGCAGCTCAGTATCCAGCACTCTTCCCACTAGTTGCTGATCAAGCTATCACGGTTCAGGCCATGTGGCCTAGCCTCTTGTCATCCCACCCTCAGCAGGGTAACTGGGCTTGCTACCTTCGTCCCCACCATCTGACCATGATTGTCGAGATGGTCACGGAGATCACCACTTCCTGTACACTATCATCTTCTCGAGCTGATTACTGGAGGTGGATCGACACAGTAGATGGTCAGTACTCCTCCCGCAGTGCGTACCAGATTCTCTTCCGCGAGACCTATGGATCCCCCCCTGTGACACCGGATATATCTGCAGTTTGGGGCAAGCTATCACCTAGGAAGGTCATGTTCTTCTGCTGGCGTGCTCTTCGTCTCCGGATCGCCACTACAGATAACCTTATCAGCAGAGGCATGGTTCTTACTGTGGAGGATAGCTCATGTCACCTATGCCATACAGCCTTGGAGTCAGTGACCCATCTGTTCTGTACCTGCCCCGTGGCACATACACTCTGGTCTCATGTATACGACTGGCTGGGCATGTCCTATGCGGGGTCAAACTCTATTACCTCTTTCTTGGCTGATCACCTGAGACTATGTCCTAAGACCTCCACTCTGGATCTATGGAGAACTATCTGGCATGCGACCATTTGGAATATATGGAAATCAAGAAACATGGTCAGACACAATGAAGGGCCTTTCAATATGGACATCTGCCTTGAGACGATCCAGATTCAGGCATGGCACTGGCTTACGGCCCATGATAGTAGGCCTCGGGTGGTGACGCTAGTAGACTGGATTAGGCGTCCTACTTTGTGTTTTCTTGTGTTCTTCCCCCCCTGACTCTGATGTATTTTTGTACATAGGGATGCTCCCTCATTATGGGGAACATGCCCGCCTTTCTGTATGAACCTCTGTGATTAATATATTCATTATTATTTATCAAAAAAAGAGTTAGGTTACATGAGATTTAGATTTCTTTCTTTAGGCTCGTACAACCATATACTTTTTATTTAATACTCCCTTTGTAGGGGCAGATCTGGGGCCATCTCCCCCGCCCCTTTTTTTTTTAAAATTGTGTATTTTTTTGGTTTGTGTCTTCCCTCCACTGATTTTGTGCCCAATTTTACCAGAAATCCTAGATTTATCCTCAGTTGCATTGGATGTGTTTATTAGGTCATGACAGCGAAATACTTGTTTTAGACATCTTCAACATTGGAGTCAATATTGACTTATACCCTAGCCTTTTTTTTTAATAAGTAATTAGAAGACTGAGTTCAGAATCACATATCAGGGTATCCTTTGGGCCCAGGGACCCGCCGACTAATCCCTTCAGAATATCCTGCCAATGCTCCCCGGCGGGTTCGAACCCCATACCTCTTAGCATACCAGGAGTCTGAAACTCTGCCGCTAGGCTAACATTTGCGGACACCCCTAGCTTAACCTAGCCTAGCCTAGCCTAGACATTCAATAGGTAAATATTTGAAAAAAGGTCTTGAAACAGAAAATTATAAGCCTTCGAGATGTAGATAATGATCTTGTCCTTAGCATCGAATGTTAAAAAATATAACTATCATTTCATCTCTCTCTCTAGATTATCAAGACCAATTTCAGCAACAAGAAAACAACATAAGAAACTAGTCCTCGAAGATACTTCCAAGTTCCACATACCATATTGATCATTCAACAAACTTCACTCAGATGGGAGTCACACTTCAACTTGTGGTTTCTGCCAGACTGTACAACGCCGACTTGTTCCTTGGTCTATTCTCTTCCAACTGCCTCACAACTTTCTCCATTGCTTGCGACTAATCCATGAGGTCCATACAACACGATCTCTCACATGGACCAAGTTAATCTCGGGCCTTTAACGAAATTCCCTGTGTAGGGCCCGCGGTCGTGGCCACAACGAAATATTTGCACCCAGTGGGAATTGAACCCTAGCTATTCAACCAATTCTAGGCACAAATAAGGGTCTCAACTATGCTGCGGGCCAAAGAACTCTGTTTAGCATCCAAGACACGTTCCTTGATGCTTAAGACATATTTAGATGACACAATTGAAATTGGAATGACAAGTACATCTCTTGCAATTAAAATTGGATACTTTGACTTATTTATCTTCCACCATTGTAGAATATTGAAATCACTCGTGATCGGGATTATGGTTATCATCCAAATATTTCTCCAACTCTGACTTGGTGTCCACCTTATTCTTCGCAGCCTTGTAAGAGCTGTAACTCATCATCATATCGTCCCCAACCGTTTGACTCCTTTCCAAACCAATTTGTCAGGATTCCAAACTAACTTGTCAGGAATAGGACGCACCGTATAACTCATTATACTCATCAAAAATTTCTTGCAAAGAACTCAAAACAAGTACAACCGCATCATTACTATTTTCCTTGCTCATTGTTAATGAAAACCAATAAAAGAACCAATCCAACTTAACTTGAGGGTCTAGAATAGTAGCAACAAATAAAAACTTGTTCAACGTATGTTTATACTTCAGATTCACTGGAGTTAGCTGTTCCCAATACTTGTCATACTTCTCCTGCGTAGTCTTGGTCATCTCACTCAAATACATATCCTTACTTGAAGCATACTTAGTCAATTATCTCTTTATCTTAACCATCTCCTGGAAAAAAAATATGAGCCATATAAGTATTCGATTCAGAGAACATTAGTGTAACATCATAGAAAGTTCCCAAAAAAGTAACAAAATGTTTGATCTGAATCCAATCCTAAGGGGTAGGGATTCCCTTCTTTGCATCATCAACCAAGAAATCAATCGGATTACGATCATCCAACACATCTTCAAACACCAATCGATTAATCGATACAACAACACTGAAACACATCTAATGTACGTGGAATTCCACCTCGTGTAGATATCAAGTTGCAACAACCCCATCCCTTCCATATTTCAATTGACAACACACATCTTGAAGTTGTTTTGTCTATTTTGCCTGGGGACCACAAGTTTGATCGAGGATTGGAGAGAGGTTTTGGTTCAAAAAAGGCTCGGGATGGATTGTGGAGTCTTTGTGCCAGCCGTATGCGTGAAACTATGTTGATTTAGTGCAATTTATAAATTAGAAAAGCTCCTACCAATCTAACGAAAAGTTTCCAACAGGGCTGCCCCTGTTGGCGGGTTGCTTAGGTCCATGTAGTCCAAATCTCCGCTTAATAGTGACGATTTAATATATTTAACAAGACTTCTCATCTATTCCAAAAAATCACCCATATTAGTAAATTGTCTTGCACAATCAGATTCAAGATATGAGTACTGTATTTCACATGTAAGTTCTCGTAGTCTGTAATGTTGCACCAGCCGTAATTCCAAAGATTTCTTTTTGGAATCGTTTAAATTCAGTCAAAGTTGAGTCATTGTTCGTGGCATTATCCATGGTGATCGTCAAAACTTTCTCCAACCCCCAATAATCCATACAAGCTTCCAACTATTTAGAGATGGAAGTTCTTTTATGGTTAGTGATCGGGCGAAATCTCATAATCCTTTTATATAGCACCGAACTCTGATCAATGAAGTGTGTTGTAAGAGACATGTAAGTAATATTCTGGAGAGATGTCCACATGTTTGTAATAAAGCAAGTTCGATGCCCCAACTACATCACCTTATCTTCAACTTTATCTTTTCATCAAGATAAACATCAATGCAATCTCGCATTGTTGTTTGCCTCGAGACTTGGAAAGTGAGGCTCAATTCTATGGATCGTCCTACAGAACCCTGGTTTCTCAACCATCCTGAATGGCAAGTCATCCAATATTAAATGTTCTACAATTGCCTGACGAATTTTCTTCTCATCATATTCGTCCACCATCAACTCTCCAACTTCAAATCCTTTCGATGAGCTAGTATCATGTGTTAACTTTTGTTGTTTCGGGTCAAACGTCCTTTGTTTGCTCTAATAATTATGATATCCTTCTGGTGAGATCTCATATTTGATGTTCCATAGCATTGATGATGGATTTGAACATCCTTGCCGCAATAATTGCACTTAGTCCTAGGATCATCTGGATCATAACTTGAAATCTTAGTAAAGTGCTATCACATCGGTGAAAGGTTATTGAAATTTTGCCTTTATGGGTTAGTATGGCTTGGGTGGACGCATCCGTCGTATACTTCACTGTCTCATCTGGGTGCTTTGGATCCGTAATCTCGGAAGGAGCCAACGAGGATGAATCTTTCAAAAATATATAACTTTACACCTCTTATTTTCCATCTGCCAAAAAAACATATGGTGAACAATACCATAAGGCATGAGTAAAAAATAAATGCATATGTTGATTCAAATTAACCTCAATGATATGCCTACTTGATTACCTGGAGCTTTACACGTAATTCCCGAACCCTTGGATCTTCAAAAATGACCTTAAGAGTTTGGTGGACAAGTTTCCTAGTGGAAAGTAACAATGAGAACTAGTTATTCAAGGTCCAATTGAGAAAGAAAGGAATGGAGGGATTTTCTTCAAGAGCCTGAAGGAAAAAACCCAAGCAGACAAGGAGAAAGCGAAGGAAGATACAGAAAAAGTCAGAGAATTGGCTAAGAAAAGCGCTAGTTTAGTAATAAGAAGGAACTTTACCTGGTAGTTATTGGAGTTGTTGGTGCATCAATCTCTTCGACATTCGACTGGAAGAAGGTTGCTGCTCTCGAGGTTATTCTCATGCGTATGATCTCTCAACTGATCTATGAGCATAGTGTATTGTCAGAAACTTAACGTACAAAATGGAAAAAGAGTAGAGATTAGAGAGTGATGACCACATTTCCTTGTCTAATTACACTTGGGATATCATGAATGCAACATAAATTGAATGTAAATATAATCTTTGAGCCTTATCACCTTCATCTCACTGCTTTCTGTTTTACCAAGTATCTACAGAGGTACTGATTCATATGGGAACATGTTCATATAGAGTTATTAATGTGTCATTTTTAGACAACTGTAAAATCATCAACCAACAAGAAGAAAACGAAAAATCGATCCGTATTTTATTTTGGAATTCAAAATTCGAAAATTGGTTCGAAAATTGAAAATTCAGAATTTTCAAATTTCCAAAATCCAAATTTTCGAAAAGTAATAATAATAAATTTTAAGATCATTCCATCCATATGTTGTCCGGGCTGTCCCACCTACTGGCTATTGCAACACCCTGAACGGTTTCCTATATACAAATAAGAACTAAGAAGGACAGAACTTATGATAAGTTCACCACCATCCATCAATAATAAAACACAATGCACTAAATAGTGATTATTGGAAGAACCACCTGCAACATCTATTCCTTCAGTTATTTAATAACCTGGACCATTTCAAGTTTAAACCCTAAAGTAATTGTACGAGAATAACAACTCCATCTCTCATCCCAACAAACACAAATGTTTCCCTCAAAGAAACTCCTCCCATATTTGTTCCAAAAAAATAATATTTTACACTGAACCACTTAACAAAGTTTTTCACTGCATTGCTACATTGCAAAGTGCAGGAAACATCCTCATCTTCATAGCCAACACAACACCTCACAGCAGGATCCATCCTCTAACACAAAAAACAAAACAAGAAGAATGTTAAAAGCAAAATTATTGGCTTAAAAGATAAATCATATATCTTCTTTCGGTCTCATTAATTTGTCCAATCCCAATTATGGAACTCTAATTTAAAGCAGTTGCCCTCATCCCTTGCTCGTTATGTTAGGGATATAAGTGTAACTTCAAAGAAATCATGTTACAGTAGAAGAGATCATATTTTTTATTTATCTATTCACATATTTACCTTCTCTTCACCCTTGTTCGGAGATGGGCTGGTAGGCTCATCAACATCATCTTCTGCACAACACAAGGACAAACATCAATTGAGCAATCAACACATCTAGCAAGAGCTATCATCTATCAGCCAGATCAACACCTATCTAGGTTGGGGTCGGTTGTTGTCTCTGTGAATGTGATCCCCTTAACCATGGCTTCCTCTTCTGATCCTTTACCTAAGTATGCCAAAGTAAAAGAACATGCATTGACCTTTCTTGAGGTGAATTTTCGCTCGTGGAATGTAAATGTGAAGTCGGTAACTTATTTTTTATATCAAGAGAAACACACCAATTGAGCAAATTTTGAAATTAACAAAAATAAGAGGATAAATTGTGCAACCCAGCAAAAGTTACACGAAATAGAAAGATGGAAAAGAACGGAGATGGAAGAAACGTATTCTGTCGTAGAAACCCAATCAAACATGGAACATCAACCCCCAGCCAACTACTACGCTAGAAATGAATGTAAATCAGAGGTTCAATCAAACGCCTACCCGAGGATCTACTCTATGATAAATACGAATATCATAGAATTAACCTTTACATGTATCATAAGATGCATGCAACCTAATTCTCTTTAGAATACGAATTCAATAAACAAAGAGATCTCTCTCAAAGCTCATAATAAAATTAACATAAAAAATCTCATTTGAAAAGGTGAAATCTGCTTTTAAATAGGCTATAATGTTAATGTGTCTCTAAAACTAATTTAACTCTTATTAAAATTGGATATTACCTAAGTAAGAATCTCATCCTAACTTAGTTCCTAAAAAGTAGAAAATTGCTAAGTTATATAAAACTTCAAATTCTAACAAACTAATTGACTGATTTAATTAAAATATATAATAGGGAAAATGAACATCCTTCTTGGCCACTTCTAGCAATGGTCGTGGTCTCCCACACGTGCAACATATCATATTCTTGATCTAATTCTTTATAAGTCACATGCAAACTTTCAGTTTGAGAATAATATTTTCTGAAAATAATAATTCATCACCTGATCGTTAGAATTTGATTTTCTTTTGTCAGCATATGTCTTGAGAAGTCTTTTGTCACTGGGTAAAATTTCAGTTTGATCGGAATACGTTCAGACCTCCGATCGCCAATAAATTTGAGAATGCGCAATGCTGCTAATAGCAGATCGTGAATGATGAACAAAAGCAGTCTGTTCCAAAATTCATATCTCACAATCGGACCGTTAAAATCCAATCTCCTTTAAAAAAGAAGACGCCCAATAAGTCATCTGACTCCAGTTAAATTTTCAGATTGATCCGACCATGTTTGTAACTCTGATTGGAAGAAACCATGAAACTGTGTTTTGCTGTAATTTGCATTGTAGGGTCTAATTACTTTAAACCATGCAAGAATCCAAAATTCATCCCGGGCCTCCAACATTCATATCACTTATATTATGTCATTGTTGCTAAAAGATTCAATTCAACTATTCTAAAGCATACCTGAATGCATTACGTAACTCTCTGGAACCTCCATCCCATTGGTGTGAAAGAAGATTTCTTCCTTATCTTTCAGCCAATGTTGAACACATATTAAACCCTCAACGGTCTTAGGTGCCATTGAAGTTTGGAATACAGTAAATACCCTGCCTGTGCTAAATGCAACCTCTGAAGGCTCGGTGGTGATTGATATTAACAAAATATCTCTTGCCATTCTAGCGAGCACTAAATATTTTATTTGATTCTTATTCCACCAATCCAACATAGAGCATGTACTGTCTGTGTCTTCTAGTCCTTCCTTCAAATATAATTTCAACTCGATTTGTTGTGTGCATTGCGTAGTTCGGATCTTTTCTTTCCAATTCTTTAGAAGGTTTGAAGTGGGCCCTATCCTCGTCGCCCTAATATCAGTCACAAACCTACCTACACCTTGTTGGCTTATAGTCGCAGAGTTAGAAGAAGAAGATGCTCTGTATAATGAAGTGTATTGGGCAAAGAGCTCTTCTGTTGTAGTCTTGGCCAATTCAGTGGCCTTCACACTCTCCTCAGTATTAATTTGAACCATACAAGCTTACACTTAAGTATCGAGAACTGTTGCGACAAGTAAAAACCTGACCATATAAAAACAAGGAAAAACACCTTATAGAAAATAAATAAGAAGATCATCTAATAAAGTAAATAAAAGCATACAAAGAAAACTCAAAAGAACAGTACCTATTGAACCTCATAATCGATTCATCCGGATCATCCTGTTCAAATTCTTCCCAGTACTTCCAATACTTATTGAGCATCCGATCCACCATACCCTTAAAGAAGAGATCCTCACTCTCTTTGAATCAATCTAGATACATTTTAATACGAAACAAGACCTCAAAAAAAATGTGCGCGATGCAAGTCTTGGAAGCTGAGAATGACAATGTAGCATCATAGAATACTTGCAAAATTCAATAAAGATATTGATGCGCTCCCAAACGGTGCTCGTAGATTGTCCCATCACAAATGTTTTTTTCCCTTCCTTTCTACTTTAATCCAAATACACTCGTAAAGCAACTTCATGAGCCAACATTTTCTCAAACACTTCTCTATGCTTTTGGATAGATATCAACATGATGTAGGTAGAGTTCCACCTTGTCACCACATCCATCCGCAAGAAATCCTGCCTCGTTTCCTCCAACCCAACCTTATCAACATATTGCGTAAAAATATCTTCTCGAAGAGGTAAAAATTTGACAAACTTTGTCATATATCGCACCCTCGACATTAATCTATCTAGATCAACCAAACCTTCTTTCACAATCAAATTTAGGACATGTGCGGCACACCTCATGTGAATGTTGCGGTGTATATCCAACACACCACCCTCCACACGCCCAAACTTCTCTATCTGCCTACCCCTCAGTTGATTCAACAATGTGCTATTGTTTGATGCATTGTCTATGTTGGTTGTTAATACCTTATCGATGCTCCAATCGCTCAATATTCCCTCCAGCATATAAGATAGTGATAAATCTGTGTACTATTAAGGTAAAACATCAACGATTATACGTTAAAACAAATACGACAATCAAGAAAGTGAAGTGTGATACCTGAGTGGTCAGTGACTTTTTTAAAACAGATTATCCACTTTTGTAATTTGAATCATGGTCTATAAAATGTGTTGTAACACACATATAGACCATGTTTTGAACAGATGTCCAGGTATTTGTAGTCAACCAAACCCTGGGACTCAACTGCTTCACAGTATTCGTCAAAAGACTCTTCTCTAATAGGTATACTCCTATGCAATATCTACCTGTTGTCCTGTGAGAAATCATCCCGAATCTCAGCTTGAGAGTCTTTGAATAATTAATAAATCCGATATTTTGTACAATTGAGAACGGTTGCTCATCCACAATGATAAACTCTGTCAGTGATTGTCTGATCCTTTTAGTATCCAACATACCCAATTGGTTCTTCATGGCTGTTGTACCATTATAAGTAAACTGTGGTTGGTATTTGTCAATCTTCTTTTGCCCATGACATTCAAGTTTGGAACAACTGTTTAAATGGTTCCACAAACTGTTGGTTCCTGATTTTCTACTATCGCATTTGACAAGTGACTTGCAGTGAATACAAGTAGCCACTTCATCACCTTTTCATCTTCAATAGCCTCCTCAAAGTGTTGCCAAATTTCAGAGGACTTTTTCATCTTTTTAGTTTTTCCTTGGCTTTGGAGGTGGAAATGCTGAAGTTTGACTCTCAATGGGTATTATGGGTATTTCACGTGACTCTAATAAATTTGCTTTCATATCAACATCTTCAAGAGAGAGATGTTTCTTGTGTGACTCCTTGATGAGTAGAAGCAACAAATGAGGCTTGTCGTTTTCTTTTTCCACAGACACGAACATGTTGATCCATCTAACTTTCATAGAAAATTAGAAATTAAAAGGCATTGGCGTATCAAAAGTAAAAAAAAAAATAGAGAATGCGTAAGCACAAATCATTTTAGGTATGCAAAAATATTGCTTTTGCTTTTGCTACTAGTGTTTTGTTTTCTGAAGCAAGACAGTAGATTTGGGCTTTCGTAGCCCTCCAATTCTTGGCATCATCTCGAAAGGAAAGAAATAAAATGTTATCATTTTCTTGTTTAGTGTTTAGTGTCTGAATTGACAAGAATTGGAATTACAACTTATGCAGCTCAGCTCGTGCATGTGATTGTGAGAGATTGAATGCAATTAACATCTCTAGAAAAAGAAGAAGAAAAAAGGCTAAACTGAATGGTGAACTCTGAACTCATTTTAAAAAATGTCTCTAATTCAGTCAGAATATTATAAAACAGCAAATGGGGAAGGGAAGGGGATAGATTGGTCATTGGTCGATAGCAACCATATAATGAACAGGTCTATCAAAACTTTCAGACAACCGAATCCAAAAATATCAGTCTAGGATTCGAACTCACATTTCTATATTTAATTTAGTACAAGAAAGGATCCTCCTATCTTTTCAGTTCATCCCATCCATCTTTCTTGTTTCCAGATTTCAAATTTTGAGAACCTTAATAATATTTTTTTTAAACACGAAATAAGGAGCAAGAAGTCATCAGGATCAACAAGAAACTTTATCCATAGCATGACAAATTCTGCTAAAATGTCCACAACAAATTTCACATACATACACCTGCCGTACATAATAAAACCCGTGCTAATGCTATAAGAAAAAGGCAAGTATAGAACAGGTCTCGAGGAAGTTGCAGAGGCTAGTTAGGTTGGAAAACCTTCAAGATTCCTTCTTGCGTTCAAACAGAAGCAGAACGAAAATATAAATTAGATTGAAAAATTGGTCTCCTCAATCCTCTCCTTTAAACAGACGGAAGGCGTCGAACTCGGAAGGACGAAAGATGGAAGGAGTTGAGTCGAACATGAGTCTTTAGTTTCAGTCTTCAGAGGAGACGCATGATTTAGATTCAGAATCTCAATTCTCACATTTCACTAGCGTTTATTTACATGTTCAAAATGACGTCGTTTCAGTGCCAACAAAACGACGTCGTTTTGAGCATAAAAAAATTTTAAAAAAATTGAAAATTTGGAAATTTTCAATTTTCGAACAATTTTTCCGGTCCGAGTCGATTTATAATTTGGAAGGCAATGTGTAATTCTGATTTGATCCGAATTCGAAATTCGGAATAGTTCAAAATTTGAATTTCCAAATTTCGAATTTTGAATGCCCGGGCCTACCCGATGCTGAAGACGGCTTCGGAGGGCACAATGAAAATAGGTATGGCAAGCACGTCTCTTGCGATTTGCGCTAGAACTGGATACACAAACTCATCGCCCTTCCCCCATACTAGAATGTCGAGCTTTGTTGATAACGGTAGGCACAGATTATCCAGATATATATCAAGCTCCAACTTCTTTTCAACTCTTCTCATCAGTTCCATGAAATCGTCATATCCAGCAAAGCCAAACATTGCTTCCCCACTCGTCCCCGTTGTATTCTCATTGGAGGATGAATTGTCGTACAGCTTGTTGTACTCATCGAAGATCCCTTGAATAGCACTCAGAACAAACTAATACTCAATAACTCTCTTGTCTTGTTCCATGGTTTGTGCAAACTACCAAGCGAACCATTTCATTTTAGCTTGTGGATCCAGGATGGTAGCAATCATTAAGAAATTGTTAAGTGGCCTCTGTGAGCTAGACCGTTCGGGTTCTGTACCCAGTCGAGAGAGGGCTCCCCAATACTTTTCGAACTTGACACATATTCTCTTGGCCATCTCGCTTATAAATGGATCATCACTCTTAGTACAGTGAATGAGCTATCTCTCTACTTGCGCCACCTCCTGAGTAACACAACACATACAAACAACTAAATAGGTTAGAGAAGAGGATATTAATGTAGATAAATACAAGTAATTACAGCTTTACAACGTAAAAGTTCAAATCTTATTACCTGGAAGAAAATATGGTGAGTAACAGTGTTTGATGCAGAGAACCTAAGGGTGACATCGTAGATGATCCCAACTCATCCAACCCTTCTTTGACAACCAAGTTTTAGCACATGAGCATTGCATCTTACCTATACGTATTAACACTAATATTCATTAATCAAAACCACCAAGCAATTTAAGTAAATCTTAAGCATCAAAGTACAACAAAGTTACTTGCAAGTTCTTGTGGTCTTGATTGATGGAACCTGTGTATGTGTAGCTTTCAAGCGCTTCTTCTGGCGTTGCTTAAAGTCTTTCATTGCTATATCATTGTTGCCTGCATTGTCAACTGTAATAGCCATAACCTTATCTAGTCCCAAAGAAACCATACAATCTTTTAACTGCTTAGCAATGGCAGTTCCCTTACGGTCCTCTACTTTCTGGAAAGCAAGAACATGTTTGTGCATCACTCAATTAGTATCAATAAAGTGAGCTGCCAGACATATGTATGCGATATTCTGTATCGAAGCTCATGTGTCTATAGTAAAGCTCATCCTAGGCCTCAACATCAACATTTTCTCAAGCAACTTCTACTTCTTCTCGATGTAAACACCCATGGTATCTTTCATTGTCGTCTTTCTAGAAATTCCCAGAAAGCGGTGCTCTAACTTGTGGATCATGCAACGGAATCCTTCCCTTTCAGCCAGCATAAATGGTTGTTCGTCCAAGATAATAAATTCGGCTATGACCCATCTTATACCCTTTCCATCTTACTTGTCAAGCCACATATCGCCTACCGTACTAGCTTTTGTGGCCATAGCTTCATGCGTCAACTTTATTTGTTTAGGGTCAAGCCTCGCTTGCCTACTATGAAAAGCATGACACGCCCTGTGGTGGCATAGCATACTAGATGTGTCATGAATCTTCAAATGAATCCAAACCTCCTTTCCACGGTAATTACATGTGGCAAGCATGTTATGAGGATTATCATCAACAAGCTCAATCCTCGTGAAAAATAATCCTGCATAGCTGAAGGGTTGCTGATCTTCCTCTTTTTTTAGGAACTTGTGGTTTCGAAGACTGTGGTAAAGCATCATCTGTGTGCTCGTGCTCCTCATCCTCCATCTGAAACAAAAATGAACATAAAGTAACATAAATGATTGTTCAATATGTTTATTGGATACATAAGCTCGAACAGAGATAAGAAAACAAACTGAAAAGTGAAAACAATAAACATAATTAACAGAGACGAAAAATCAAGATTTATGGAAGTGAAGTGAGAATGAGAATTGAAATACAGAGAATGACTGAATGTGAATTTAAATACATAATTCATAATAAGAGATTAAAGACTAGTTGAACTTGAATCACTTAATTAAAGACTAAAGACTAATGAACAAATTGAACTTGAACTTGATTAAAGACTAATGAACAAATTAAACTTGATTAAAGACAAATTGAATAAATTAAAGACGAACGCGAATTGAAATATAAAATTTAGAATAAGAGATTAAAGACTAATTACATAAACAATAACACAAATCACATTATCAAACAGAAATGTGAATTCAAAATTACATAAACAATAATAGTTAACACAGAACTCGAGTCTCGAAGTCGAACTAATGAAATGCCAAATGAATCAGATTTCAAAAATCAAGATTATCAAACGGAAATGAAAGCACATTAACAAATTAACCAACAAATAAAACGAATTAACAAATTGAAACTTGAAAGCTAGCTAGGGTTTTGAAGCAAAAATCAAAATTAGGAGAGTTAGGTTTGTCCGTAGTCAAGCAAAGCTTGGTTGTGGCATCGTTGAAAGGATGTGAGACTCGTGTATTCGTAGAAGGATATGATTGTTTATGGCTCTTGGCTAAAAAACACGTTTCACATGAAAAAGTACTTTGATGTTTAAACAAATTCGGAAGTAGACGTTTAAGATACCCTATTGAAGCATGACCTAATCGACGATGCCACAGGCAAGCTTCCATCTCTGTTGTGCCATGAGCGAGTCCAGCAATGCCCTTTTGAATAACCTCATCCACATAATAAAGACCTTCATGCTCAGTGCCACACCCAATGATCTTCCCCGTCTGAATATCCTGTAGTAAACAGAAAGTAGGATACATTACGGCCATGCAGTTCAACTCTTTAGATATGTGACTAATTGACAGCAGTTTGCATGATAAGGAAGCTGGAAGGCACAAAAAGGCAATTTGTCAATTTTAAAGTAGGAGATAGTTCGATTGAGCCAGCCCGTGTTACACTAGATGTGCCTCCATTGGCCATTTGAATATAAGCCTTTCTTGGAGTAGTAGTTGTCACTAAATCGGATGCATCATATGTCATAGAATTTATTGCACCACAGTCAAATATCCATCTTGGATTTTTCTCATTTCCACTTGTTTGAGCCGTGTTTGCGTGACTCATTCCATTGTTTTATTTATTCGTTATGAAATCGAAGCATCCTGGAATAAAAAATCGAGGATTTGCAATTTTGGGGTAAAGTAGTAATTCTCCAGAATGATAGGGATATTCCTGATTATTTCCAGAATTATCCGGACATTCCTGCAATTTTCCAGATCCTACGGGGTTTTTCAGGAAATTCCCAGAATTCATAGGTTGTTTATGGAATTTCCCAGATCTTGGAACGTCTTGTTTGATATTTCTGCAACTTTGATGGCAATTCTGTAAACACGGTAATGTTAAGGGTAAAACTGTAATTGTACCGCCGATTTCTGTGGGTAAATTCGCCATTGGGCCTGAATGGATCGACGCTCCTTCTATCCTCCTCGGTCCAGCCATTTTTCCAGAGTCCATTTTGCCTCGGAACTCTCTGTCTCGAACACCGATTTCTCCAGATGCTTCAGATGTCTTTCTCGATCCGGCCATGTCTCCTCGGAACTCTCTGTTTCGAATGACGATTCCTCCAAAACCCCCTTCACTCGCCGTATCAGGTACTCCTTCTCTGTCGTTGGTGGCCTCCTCGAGGCCGCCCACGGATGTTGCTGCGGTACCTTTCCGATTCTGGCGATCTGTCGGATATCCGACTCGTTTGTAACACTTGTCCGTGGAGTGACCTTTTCGTTTGCAGTCGTCGAACCACAGTTTTGACTTGTCCGGATCTGGATATCCGACCAATTTGTAACAGCGCTCCGTTGAGTGCCCAGTCCGTTTGCAGCCTTCACACCACAATTTGTTCCGATCAGTTTCTCCGGTGGACAGAGATGATAAACCGGAGACACCGCGCCTTCCGTCTGATTTGGATTTGCTGGAGAGACCGCTTCCAACTCCGCCGCTGGAACCACTGCTGCCACCGGACAGGATGAGCATGTGTTTGGCTTCGCGGCGGAGGGCAGCGTACGCTAAATCAATGGTCGGTAACGGCTTTGTTTTGAGCAGATCTTGTTTGATTTGGTTATACTCGGGGTTGACAGTGCCGAGAAGTTGAAATACCCGCATCTCTTCTCTCCTTCTCTGGAAGGTAGCTATATCTGTGGCACATGTCATTGGATTAGGGTCCTGCTGGTCGATGGCTCTCCAGATCCGTCGGAGTTTACTGTAGATTTCTTCAAGCGTCCCATTCCCCTGTTTTTTCTCGGCCGCTTGCATAATTAGATCAAAGATTTGAAGAAAATCTGACCCGCTGTTGAACGTTGCTTCAAGTCCGACCCACATGTTCCTTGCGCTTGGATACTCCTGTAACAGACTGAGAGAGATTCAGTATGTTACGAGTTCGCCTGAGAGAAGATGGTGCCTCCAGAATAGAGATTCAAGAAGAAGAAGAAGAGACAGAGATAACAGAGAGAATTGGGTTGAAGAAATACGCATATCACTTTTCATAACCCCAATCAAATGTAGCAATTACATATTTATACTACAACCTCACACTCCACAAACACGTCTTCACGAGTTAATTATAAAAGTGCACAGACAACTATTATATAAAACATATAGCCTTCAGTTTTACAGTCTTCACGAGCCTGCCTTTGCTTCCTTAAACTTCCTCAATCTCCATTCATCCGCCTTATTCTTTCCCCACGCTCTTCCATCTCCTCTGGGGTAAGTCGGGATTGTTACAACTCCTCGAACCTTTCCCTGAGATTTTGGTCGATGGATTCTAGCAGCCACGAACACACTGTGAGGTCGTCAACTTCCCACTGTGAGTATTCCTTATCCGTTGGTTTTGGTGGTGGAGGGTTACCCGTCAGGTGATGTAGGCGACCTCTGCCCCCAATTCCAACTTTCATC
>JAOWBN010183942.1:0-16625 GCA_028565015.1 Pinguicula moranensis
ACGCTCCAAGGCCTTTGGTTCTATCAGACAGCTTTCACTCTCTATGGCCCCATGATGCCGGAAGGCTGCCAGCGGAATTACGTGAATGAAGTTTCATGTAGTTCAACTGAATACCAAGTCCACGGTGAACTGTTGGCCAACTTCTTGCTGTTTGTCCATGTTTTCGTCGTTCTGGCCTCTGTTGCCGGCGTATATATCTATGCAGAGCTGAGATTCCGTGATTCTGCTTTGGTGTCTTCTGCTGCTCTTGAGGAGGATTCTGAATAAATATAGTTCATAGACAGTTTTGTTTTCTCATTTAGCTTGACACACAAAACTGTAATTTAGGCTCAAAGATTTTTCTTCATAACTGATTTGTGTGTTTTACAGAGTACATATAGGACTAGATGTTTGTGTGAACACAATCACACACCTACCATATTTTAAGGAAGAACAATGATGAAGAGATAAGGTAAGGATGAAAGTTCATCCTTACCTTATTTTATTATCTACTTCCTAACACTCCCCTCAAGTTGTATTTTCGATTCTTCGATGCCCAACTTGCTCAATACTCTGTTATAACTTTGAGATGATATGGCTTTTGTGAGGATATCAGCTACCTGGTTTTCTGAATGAACATAATGAAGTGTGATCACTTTTTCATCGAGCTTTTCTTTAAAAAAAATGTCTGTCAATCTCAACATGCTTTGTTCGATCATGCTGCATTGGATTTTCAGATATACTGATTGCATCTTTACTGTCACATTTTAACTGACATGCCTGTTCTGCTGGAAAACCCATCTCAGCCATAAGTTTACGAAGCCACAAAATCTCAGTCACACTTCGAGCTATCCCTCTAAACTCTGCTTCAGCACTGGAAAGCGCCACAACTTTTTGTTTTTTACTTATCCAGGTTACTAGATTTCCTTCAAAAATGTGAAGTATCCAGTGGTTGATCTTCTGTCAATTGGATTATCCGCCCAGTCAGCATCAGTATACCCATGAATTTTCAGATGACCATGGTTTTTAAACATAACTCCTCTTCTAGGTGAACCTTTTAAATATCTCACAATTTTTAGTGCAACCTCCATATGTTCTTCTTGTGGTTTAGGCATAAATTGACTAACCACTCATACTGCATAAGAAATATCTGGGCGGGTATGAGCCAAATATATTAAGTTTCCAATCAAGTGTTGGTCGTCCCTGATCTGCTTGTGTGGCTCCTTCAGTTATCTGTAGTTTATGATTCACGATAACTGGAGTATCGGTTGGCTTACAGTCTAGTAATCCTGTTTCAGCAAGAAGTTCCAAGAAAGCATTTCAAGTTTCCTAGATCCTTCATGTCGAATTCACTGAATAGATGTTTCCGAAGCTGAGTGATTTCAGCTCTGTCATTCCCAGTGATCACCATGTAATCGACATATATGATTAGGCATGTGATCAAGTCTTTCTTCCTTTTGAGGAATAAAGTATGATCAGAATTACTCTGCCGAATATTTTTTCATTGCCTCCGTGAATCTCCTAATGCCCTAGGAGATTGCTTTAATCCATACAAGGCCTTCTTTAATCTACACACCTCTCATTGACTGAATGTTTCTGAATATCCTTGTGGTCCTGCCATATAGACTTCTTCTCGTAGGTCCCTATGTAAGAACACATTTTTCAAACCAAATTGATATAGTGGCCAATTCTAGTTTGCTGCAACAGAAAAAAGAACTCGGATGGTATCAATCTTTGCTACTGGTGAAAAAGTTTCAGAATAATCGATCCCATAAGATTGCGTATATCCTTTTGCTATCAGTCTAGATTTGTGTCGTTCTATTGATCCATCAACTTATCTTTTTATGGCAAAGACCCACCTACATCCCACAACTTTTTTTCCAACAGGTAATACACATTTCTCCCACGTCTCATTTTTCTTGAGGGCATCCATCTCAGTGTCCATAGCTTTGATCCATTTCTCACTTTTTTGTGCTTCGTCCACTGTTCGAGGAATATCATCAGAGTATAGTGCTACAGTAAATGCATCAGCCACCGTGGTTGCTCCACCCCCTTTTAACGGATATCTAGTCTTCCTTGGTGTGTATTCTGGCTCATATCTCTTGGGGGAACTCCTCTAGTACTCCTGGAGGGTAGAACATACTGTTCCTATCGTGTCTCTTCTCGTGGAACCATACTATCATCAGATATTTCTGCAGCGGAATGATCAAGTATAGGTTCAGATGATATATATTCATCAGAATTGGAAACAGGAGCAAGATGCCTTACCTCAGGACATTCGGGCGGTAGAGATTGGGCTGGTGAAGATGACACACGAGGAAAGAGGGGGCGATCACGATCAGAGTAACTTGATTGAGTTATAACTGTAGGATCAAGTAACCAATTCAGTGGATCAATAGTAGATGTCTCCTCCTGACCATTGACATGGTTGTAATAAAATTCTGTCTCCAAAAAATCACAATCCATAGTAGTAAACATACGGCGAGTACGAGGATCAAAGCATCGATACCCCTTTTTTATGAACTCCATAGCCAAGAAAGATACATTTTGTGGCACAGGGATCGAGTTTGGATCGTTCGGACTTGGGAATATGGACAAATACAGAACATCCAAACACTTTCGGAGGAAGGTCAAGGATGGATGGAACCTGAGTAAGTGTGGCTAAGGTTTGAAGAGGAGTAAGAAGATTGAACATTTTTGTGGGGATTCGATCAATAAGGTACGCTGAAGTAGCAACTGCCTTGGGCAAAAAATATTGAGGAACCCGAGAATCAATTAGGAGTGCTCTGGTTATTTCAAGCAGAATCATATTTTTTCGTTCTGCTACCCCATTTTGTTGGGGTGTATTGGAGCACGTGGTCTGATGGAGTAACCCTTTGTCCCGAAAGAATTGGTTCATAGACTGATTCACAAACTCCCCCCATTATCAGAACATAAGATCTGATTTTTGTTTTCTTCTGAAACCGAGTTTCAATAAGAGAATAAAACTCAACAAAGGCATGAAAGACTTCAGATTTATGTTTCATAAAATAAACCCATGTCAGGCGTTTGCAGTCATCAATGAACAATAGGAAATATTTGAACCTTCCAGTCCCCATAATTGGTGTAGGTCCCCACATATCTGAATGAATTAAATAGAAACAAGTATCCACTCGAGTATTGTTTAATGCAAAAGACTGTCTGTGGCTCTTGGTGAAAACACAAGTATCACACGATAAATTATTCAAGTTCGAAAATAATTTCGGGAATCAAATCTTGAGATAACCAGTGGACGGATGTCCAAGATGACGATGCCAGAGCTAGAGTTGTTGATTCATAGTTCCACTGGCCAGCATCACTGATCCTGGCTGAACCACCTCGTCCACATAATATAGGCCTTCCCTTTCAGTGCCACGCCCAATAATCTCCCGTGTCCGAATGTCCTGCAGAAGGCAAAAATATGGATACATCATCACTGTACAATTTAATTCCTTTGTAACATGGCTGATTGGTAATAATTTACAAGACAGAGAAGGAACAAATAAACAGTTTGATAACTTGAGCTTCGGAGATAAGACTACAGTGCCCGCCCCTGAACTGGTGATGTACCCCCATCGGTGGTTCTAATATGAGATCATTTCGGTGGTGTTGTGGAAATAAGATCAGATTGATCATTTGTCACTGTATTCGTAGCACTACAATCAAACAACCACTTGCTAGTGTTATGGTTTGTTTGTGTTTGGGTTAACAAAGCTTGAGCTAAGAAAACACCCTCTAAAAATTCAACTGGGTCGTCTCCAAAGCATTCGGGACTAAAAAAATTGGGTTTGGAAATATTTTTATGGAGTTTGGGATGATTGGGCTGAAAACACTTCAAATTGGGCATGGATTCGGTCTGGGGTGATTTTGTAAATACGGGATTTTGGGGGGTTGAATTTTGGTGGTTTTCTTGCCATTTGGCAAACTCCTGGGGCGTTTTCTGAATATTTCAAAATCTCGAGGAGCGTAACAAAATATCAGGGGTTTTCGGGGATGGATGTCAAAAACCCAGAAAGTTTGAGGACTTCGACTACAATATGTTCAGGGGTGATCCTGCAGTATTAAAGACCTGTGAGGGCATATTAGCAACTCCTGAATAAGAACAATGACTCATCAACAAGGGTTTGAGATTTCCGTCGATTTTTAAGACGGACTCCTCAAACCCATTACCTGTCGTATTCCCGTTGTCTTCTCCGGTAGTTACTCCTCCGAAACTGGCATTTCCGTCGCTTCTGGTTGAGATCTCACCAGTAGCAATCGCGAGACCAGGTTTAGTCCCCCATTTCTTGACGTCCGCCCACCAATCCGGATAGCCTATCCTCTTGAAACACTTTTTGGTTGTGTGTCCGTGTTTCTGGCAATCCGAGCAAAATAGCTTAGATTTATCCATTGAATCGGTCCGAAGGGATAGTTTCACACCAGTCTTGGGCATTTCTGATCGACCGCGCACCACGAACCCGCTACCTGGTCTTGGAGTGTGTTCGCCGGAGAGGCTGCGCTTTGGATTCCTGATAACCAGACGCAATGCTTCTCGGCGGATGGCTGCATAGACGGCTTCAACGAATGGCAGGGGCTCCATTTTACGGGGGTCTCACTTCACGACGCCATACTCTATATTGACACCGGCTAGAAACTGGAAAAGACGTTGTTCCTGCCGTAGACGATTGAACACTTATATGTCATGGTTGCACTTCATCGGATTCGGCAGTCGCCGATCGATTTCGTGCCACAACCTCTGCAATGTGCTATACAGCTCTTCTACCGATCCCGGCCCCTGTGTTTGCCAACTAACCTTCATGGTTAAGTCAAACAGCTGGAGGTCATCGCCCCCGCTGGCAAACGTTGTGGCCAATCCAACCCAGAGTTCTTTTGCGGTTGGATAGGTTGCAAAATTGTCCATGAGGTTGGGATCAATAGATAGTAAGATCCCAGTGCAGATGTTAAGATCTGTCTGTTCCCACCTGGTCCGATCAACATCTGGATTTGTGGGTGGTCCCTCTGTGAGATGGTGGAGTTTGACCTTTCCTCCGATTGCCATTTGCATAAGCCTGCTCCAGAATGTGTAGTTTTAGTTGGTTAATTTGAGGCCAATGGAAATTAGTTGAGATTCAGGGGTATGGATGGTTTGCAGTATCTGACGGATTTGGTGGGATAAGTCTTCAGCGCCAGGATTCACCGTCGGTGATGTATCCGCTGGAGGAAGGAGTGGTGGAGGATCATTGTCCGGCATGGTGTTCGGATGATGAATCCTTCTGGTTTGTGGTAAATGATGAAGAACCTAATGGCAGGATCTTTTGCCACGGCTCCGATATCATGTAATTTAGGCTCAAAGATTTTTCTTCATACTGATTTGTGTGTTTTACAGAGTATACAGGACTAGATGTTTGTGTGAACACAATCACACGCCCACCATATTTTAAGGAGACACAATCACACACCTACCATATTTTAAGGAAAGAACAATGATGAAGAGATAATTACCTTATTTTATTATATACTTCCTAATAAAAATTGCCGCTCTTCTCTTTGAAGTATGTATGAGACAATAACATAACCAAATCTGGGATAAGGAACAACAAAATTTCAGCTCTACCTTTTAACTACAGGAACCCAAATTTCAAGTGGAAGTCATCCTGTTTACAGTCCAGCATTTCACTCAAACTACTTGCTATTTGCATCTTCATCAATAACTTTTGCCTGGATCATCAAGAATCTAATTAATTTTTGGAGTTGGGATCGACAGCAAGTGATCGGGCAGTGATGGCAATTCAACCTTGGCGACTTATCTTGCTAGAAAAGGGTTCGATCTAACTCAACAATTTTTGCTTATCATTAATCAAAAGAATGGCTGCTCTTTATAAGCAGAGCTACACCATAAATAAGGAAGAATATCATAGACCAAGGAAGCAATCCTTCCCGACTCTAAAAGGAAATAACACGAGGAAATAACTAAACAAGGGACAACAACAACTAGGAAATAAGCTAAGCCAAATGTCCATCTGCAGAATCATCGGAAGAATCCAATTGCCTATCTTTGCATTGTAGCCTCTGCGTTTCCATGTTCCCTTTTCTGGACCTCATCTCTATTTATGCAGCGCACTAGACAATGGGTGGAGCAACATGTACTCCTTGTTCGAGCCCTTAGCTCATGTCCTCAGCTTTGCCCATGACATTCTCTTCCCATAACCTGCTCCAGAAACTTGATTCTTCGTTGTAGAGAATGGGTCTCTCTATATCAGAACTGGAGGATAGCCAGCCACCAGTGCAGATCTACCAAAAGAAGAGTCGGCCCGTAGCATTTTAGGGTGTGTTTGGTTTCCAATCATAAGGCGGATAATAAGCAGTTCCCGGTAATTATTCTGGTTAGCCCCTTGTTTGGTAACCAAATTTTTTCGGTCCTCTGCCCGGCGGGTAGCATCCCGGGCGGGGGTTGCTAAGTTAAAATTCCTCAATTTCTGTCCGGCTTCTCTGCAGGGTTTTCACAACCCCACACTTATCCCGCGTTGGTAAAGACTAATTTGCCCTTACCCTTCTCAGTTATTACGACCGCACCAGGTATAAATATGAAGAAAACCCTTTCACGCCTTCAATCCTTCGCCACTTTCGTGCATCGATTCCTTCCCGTCGAACGCCGTTCTTCCCGCTGGACGCCACCTTTTCTCGGAGACAACCAGAAAACCATAGATCCTCATCATCTAGTTTAAGTAAAACAGCGTAATCTCCCGTGTTACATTCGTATTAGTTGATTTTTCGCATATCTAGGGTTACGGTTTTCGATTGAAATTTGCTTAATCCTCCCTTTACGTTCCTATTCGTCAAATCTTCATTGATTTGGGTTTCTTTCAAGTGTTTTTTCGTTAATCCTCCACGTTTTAACCATATGGTCATTATAATTTCTACTTCGAAAGGGAGCGTAAGTTTTACGTCTTCAGAATAGTTTAGGCCAAACATAAGTTTATGTTTTTTTTTTGGTGAAATTGGATATGGGTATAATTGAAGGCTGCTTTTATGAGGGATGCTTGATTGTTCTTGATTAATGACATTAAATGTTACGTCTGCAGATTGTTCTTGATTAAATGTTACGTCTACAGATAATGTCTACTTTGAAAAGGGACGCTTGATTGTTCTTGATGAAGTGTTACGCCTGCAGATAATTTCATGTTTTGTGCAGGCAATTGATATTTTCTAAGCAAATATTTTTGAATTAAGTGTTACTTCTGCAGATAAGTTCATGTTTTGTGCAGTTATGTGACATTACTATATGAAATTTAATGGATTGCACTATATATAGGAAGGTGAATGGATTGTACTTCAATACTCTTCAGTCAAGATATTGATGTTTGGTGATTAGAGTTTGTCTTAGCAAATATTTTTGAATTGAACTTATTTGACCACTATTGATAGTGTATGGTTGAAATACTGCCATTTTGCAATTTTTCTTAACATATTTTGTACAAATAGTAGGATTAAAGGGTACGGTTATGTTGTATTATACAAAAATTGCTTAATCTTTAGACTTATTCATCTTATTTGAATATGGGTTTTAGTGCAATGGAACACTATGGGGATATGCTGTATGTATTGGATGCCATGACTTTCTTGCTATTCGCAAGTGTCGTCGTGGAAACTTTGCCTGCTATCGTAGCCTTATCAGAATAAGAAACAAATAGGTCCACTTATTTGCGTAGAAGTAAGCGCAAACGTGATCGTTTGGAACCTCCTAAATACCTTATACTTGACTAGATTTCTGAGCGGTTGGCCTTCCTGGAGCGAATTACTCAAGATACAAATAGAGAGTGTTTCAAAAATATGAGAATGTCTAACAAAGCATTCTCTGAGTTGTGCAAAGTTCTTAAACAAGATTGTGGGTTAAGAGAAGACATCTACGTGTCCGTAGTTGAGAAGGTAGTTATTTTCCTACGTACACTTGCCCACCACCAGAAAAATATAATTTTGCAAACTGACTTCTAGCGTAGTGGACAAATGATCAGCCTAGTATTCCATCAGGTTTTACGGGCAGTGCTTAAACTGCGTAGCAGACTATTAGTCCAACCTACTCCAGTTGACGCGACAAATACTGACAATAGGTGGAAATGCTTTCAGGTAATTTATTTCATACACTATTATACCTTACATTTTAAATGATTACTAATGAAGGTGCATACTTCAAACAAGGATGCGTGGGAGCATTAGACGGTACATATGTACCCGTTCACATTCAGGCAGAAGATCAATCAAGGTATCAGACCAGAAAGGGCCACCTAGCTACAAATATGCCCGTAGTTTGTGACAATCAAGGATGGTTCGTCTATATGCTTGTAGGCTAGGAGGGATCAACTGTAGTTGGTCGTGTTTTGCGGGATGCATTGGCTCATACAAATGGATTGGCGGTCCAGAACGATATCTCTCTTCCTAAAATTTAACATGAACCGTATTGCTTCTAAGTTAGCAGCATATTCAGCTATTAGCATTTGATGTTCTAAGTTTAAAAAATGTATTCATTTGAATAAGTTGCACAACTATTTTTGTTATTTGTAGGTACATATTACTTGTACGACAGTGGATATACAAATTGTAATGGGTTCCTAACTCCGTCTAGACAGACGAGATATCATCTCCAAGAGTGGGGTGGTTCGAACCGTAGACCATAAAACTACAAGGAACTGTTCAATATGCGGCATGCCACCGCACAGAATGTCATAGAGAGGACATTCGGGATTTTGAAGAAACGCTTTGCGGTGCTACGTAGCCCATCGTTCTATCCCATCAACACCCATTGTGATATTATTATTGCATGTGGTTTACTACACAATTTTGTGATGAACGTAACACCGTTAGATCCTCTATTAGACCCTGCATCTAACCACCTGCTTGGAATTGAAGATACTAATATGGTCAATGACGAGGGCGAGGAGCACATTGAGACCGTCCAAATTTTGCAAGGGTGGACTGAGTTCAAGGACAATTCGGCTCTCGAGCTTTGGGAGACATAACACGTTGCAGGGGCGAGATGATCATTATAGCAACAACACATTGTCTTTTATGTTATAAACTATTTTATTCACAGCTCTGAGCTTTCTTGTATGAGTAAGATTGGAATAATTGATTTATGTTTTAATTAGAGTGGGTGCTTTTGCGTTATACACTTGATGTGTCTCTTTCACACACCAATTGTAGTATGCTTATGTTTGTTATATGCAGTGAACATGGAGGCCCTGAGCAAGTGTGATGATGTTACAGAAGTGATATCTAAACTATTTTAAGAGATTACCCAACATACTCCATCAGCTAAGTCCACTTTGAAAGCACCGTATAAGCGCCCTGGAAGTGTGTCCGAGGCGACTGGAAAAAAGATTAAAGTTGAAACATCTTCAGAGCCAATCAACAGTAAGAAGGTATATATATAAACCCAGACGAAGAAAAAGAACTGTTAAATGCTTTGAGAGAGTTGGTTGTTGAAGGTGGGAAGGCCGGCCAAGGATGAAAATGTGGTACGCACACTAAGGCTGCTGTGAAGGTTCGGGTTGTTGTGGCAGGTAGTACCATCACAGGGAAGAACGTTGAGAACAAATTGCATAACTGGAGAAGACAATATCGTCTGCTCAATGATTTCTCGGAGATGAGTGGAGTGGGGATTTATCAAGTCACACACTCAGTGATCATAGCTTCAGAGGACATGTGGGCTGAACTAGCAAAGGTAATAGAATGCTAAATGTTGAAAAGGCCATCAGTATTATTGTTTTCCTTTTTTTGATAACCAGGGGTATCCAACTACAGTCGTAACCAACTAGTCCCCTGGGATCCATGCACGGCGCCCCCCATACATGGATCGGGCCAATCTCGGGTTGGAGAGGTGGATGTCCGCCTCGAGGACGTGGCCGTGACGTTATTGTTTTCCTTTTACTGCATTACTAATTTATTATACATCCGGTAATGTTGCCCCAATCATTAATACATGTTGCATTATTTGTGCTGCATTCTTTGTTGATGGAATTTTGATTTTACATTGTTGATTTAAAGTGGTATCATGTTGCATTGTTATTTTTAATTGGTGATGAAGAATGATGACTATCTTTTTTATGGCAATCTTTTCTGCTGCTTCAATTTTATTGTCTGCGACACTGTTATGGTGTATTGATTAGTTTTGTTCCAGGGCTTGGGATAACAATCTGTCCGTGTGCTTTGCAAATTTGGGTTGATTATTCTTGTTGAATTGCTTGGAATTATAATTGAATTGTTTGCTGTTATTTTGAGTGGCATGTAACTTCAGTACTCTTGATTATTTCATCTTCTATTGAGATTTTAGTTATAAATGCCTTCTGTATAATATTGTATTGAATCAAGCAGCAACCAACTTGTACTCGTTTGAGCAAGAGAGAATTGTTGCCTAAAGACTATTTGAGATGCTATGCAAGGAAATATATAGTTTAAAAAATGTCAAGGGTACAAATATTCATTTTTTTGCCGTATCAAAAGAATGGCCAGGAAAGAACTTTTGAGAGTGAAGAGAAGCCTGAATGATATTCTTGAACAATTGCTATGAATTGCACACTAATGAAAATGATATGTTAACAATGAATTTGGCCGTAACTGAATAAATCAAACGGATAAGCAAGCAAGAATCAAAATGCAAAGCACTGTTAAACATGCTCCCAGACAAGAACCTATAATAATCTGAACAAATACCCCACCCAATACGACAAAAATTGAGAAGGCTGGCATGTTTCACAATCATAACCACCTATTTTCTTTTGATTCTTCGCAACAGAATAGGACCAGGACCAATTTAAGTGCAATCAATATAACATGCTCCGATCGGTTCAACACCATAAATCAAAATTAGTTAAGGTTGTTCAATATTGGAGAGTATCCAAACTAAGATCTTCTATGCCATAAAATCATCATCTAAACTCTCAAGATAACTGGAAATATTGGAGAGTACACATCCAATATTTGGCCACTGGACAAAGTCCTCAAAGATATAGATCTGGTATATAAACAAATCAAAACCTACAAAAATTGGAAGCATACAACAACATTTGAAGAAAAATGGCAGCTAAATGGGGAACCAAAGATCGCATTGAAATCAACAAAAAAAAGCCACAAACACAATCGAAAAATATGGTTTATCCGATTGAAAAGAGATACCACTGATAGGGGGAACGTCAGTAAAGTAGCTAGAACAACTCATTACATGAAAAAAGAGTTAAATTAATTCGCACGACATAGTAGCATAATGTTCTACTATCCATATGCTCTTAGGAAATTTGATCTAAAGATCTTCACTAGAAAATAGACAAACCACCAGCTTCCCTAGTTCTATCTCAATAGCTTACCAACCCACTTGGCACGTACAGTATATGCATTTGAATCATCAGCTAGGGACAGAACAAATGACAAATGGGACACTATATCTACAAATATCAAAAGACTAATCAACACCATCACAAATCAAAAGGCAATGTTCAGTCCAGAGGCCAGAAAGACAGCAACAACAAGAAAAGCACATTTAGATTAGTAATATCAATATCATGACCATCTTCAACCAAGTCCCATCTAATTAACTCAATAGCATGTTCAATGCTCAAATTATACAGGGAAATTATATCAAATCAATGTCAAAACCTTCGTCTTTACACAAAATAGGTCTAAAACACTTAATTGAAAAAGTCTATTTCCTGATACTAACACTAAACTTAACCAGAACAAAACATAAATACTAACATGTTCGAGGGCACACTAATAATAACATAACTACGTCAAATAATAGGTGATCCAATCATGGTTTTAGAGGTAACAGACGTGATGCACGAAGGGTCCTCCTCGACGGCAAATAGGCGCCAGTTCACGCGCTGGTTTGCCTCAAATATTGGAGCTTCCTCTTCCTCTTCGCTGTCACGGACGATTATGGGATGTGTCGCAATGTGTCCAGGTAGAACAACACGATTCCCATCCGCCGTTTTCTGGACTGGCGGATCTTCGACAGTAATGGAAATGGGTCGAGTGGGATACTGCCCTTGCTTGTATGCTTGTGCATACATTCGCAAGGACAACCTCGTGGGTGGCTTGACGAGGCGACGGTGACGCGCGGGCGGATTCCAATTCTCCATACCTAACAAGCGACCGGAGGGAAGAGCTAGAACACTGCCGGATGAGAAGAGTTTTGAGATCAAGGTCGGATGATATGCGGCTAGGTTTGTGGATTAGAGAAAAAAACAATAATTTATATGTATTTGGGAAGGGCAATTTAGTAATAGCACGTTATTTGTCCAATATTGTAGGTAGTATGCCGTGACATCCACAAATACCAAACAAGGGCGATTGTTGAGCCAGTATCCAGATTGGTCACTACCAAACGCGGGTCGAGCAACTTGGTACTGGAGTAAACTTGATGTTATCCGCAAAACCGGATAACTCCAATCCGAACACCAAACCCCCCTTATTGATTTGAGAATGTGAACTTGAATTCACAGTATCTGTATAGCTGACCCAGCCCACTTAACCACAGAAATCCAGCCAAGAGAATAATTCTCTATTTTAGCACATGAAAGAAATATTTTGTAGACAACATATTACCACTTGAGGTGTCCGCCCCCATGAGGACAAGCACGCCACCAATTAGCTATAAATAGGGAGACGCCGTAGAAGAAAGAGGATGGAGGGAGAGGGACAAAAGGAGACGTGAAAGTGGAAAAGAGAAAAGAGAGGAAAGAGAAGGGAGGAGAGAGGAGGAAAGGAAGAAAGAAATAGAGGAAAGAGAAGAGAGAAAGAAGAGAGCTTATATAAGATAAAAAGGATTTTCTTACATATAAAAAAGTGGAGACTCGAACTCCTCCATTTTATTACATATTTTTGTTTATTTATATTATTTAATTAATGGTTGCTGATTGATTGATTCCAATTTTCTTTTAACTTCCCATGGAATACGTCAAAATGCTATGATGAAATTGTTTTTGGAAATATTCCAGTACAAGATCGGTGATAACTACGGCATCCGATTTCTCAGGTCAGTAAAGCTGCACAGATACAAATTTAACTAATTTAATTTAAGTTTCAATCCCAAGCCTGATGATTACATGGGACACCTATGATGTTGGCTCTCATCATCCACCAGTCTTGCTGCCATCTAATCAAATCGTGGCTGATAAAATTGATGCACCTAACTTCCACCTTCCGACGAAGCACATACATAACATCTCCGACAGGGGAGAAGCCTGTGATGACACTACTGGACTTGCTCCGCCACCTCCACCTGGTCCTCGGAAACTCTCACCGCCGGCACAAAAATTCAAGGATGACAGAACTGCATCAACTCCAGCGGAGAAGCCAATTATTGAAAACCCAGCATTTAAGCTCACACCAACCCCATATAACTCTGGGAACCATAGAATTGGACCACCACCGGCAAAGCCGCCTTGCGCCTTCTACCTTGGTGAATCCGAGAGATTCATCCTCCAAAGAATGCGATGCGCCATAGAAAAATCGAAGCGTAAAGTGCATGAAATCGTCCTCCAGAGCCCGATGCTGACAATTCCGGCAAAGAGAGCAAAATTGAGCTCTATGCCCGACCAATTGCTGGAGGGGAACATCACGATGCCGGTGACATTTGGTCGGGAGAGGAATTTCGTTGGCGTGAGGAAGCGGAAGTGAGGAAATATGTGGTTGAAGTTAGGGATCCATTTCAGAAGGGGAGGTGTGTTTGGCGGGGAACTTTTAACACCGCGGAAGAGGCTGCCGAGGCCTACGTGTCGAGGAAGAGTGAGATCGATGAGAAGATGAGCCAAACGGGGATTTGATTGGATTGCGGAACCGAAACAGAAGTTTCCCTCTTGTGTTCGTGTTCATGAAGCTTGTTAGACAAAATTAATAAATATGTCTAATTTAATTAATTATAGTAATTGTCTATTAATTACCTAATATTAAAAATTATAATTAGAATTGGATTTTATTACCTAATAGGGTCAATTATATAATTATACGTTAATTACTAAATCCTAATTTTTTTCTTATAAATAGGACGTTCTTATTTATACACTATACAATTCTTATTCTCATTTGTTGAGATACGTCGAATGGTTGCCTTATCATCTGCGTATTAGACTCTGGTAGACTCTGGCTCTGTACATATTTATGAAATAATCAACCGGAACAGTACAATTCTATACGCTTCGGCTTCCGCATTAAAAGTATAATTCGTTCGTATTTAATTTAATTATTAGATCCGTTCTAATTAGATTTACAAAGCTGAATCCTCTAAATTGGTGAACGAATATAAGGATTCAAACAAGGAAGACAAGTTTGGGGGTCCTCAATGGCGTTATGAACAAGTGTACCTCGCAAACTACTGATTTGCAACATAAGCTGTTGTCACTCGCTTGCGAGTTAAAGCTTTGAAAGTCAAGGAAGAGATACATGGTTTGAGCAAAGAGAAACAAAAACCTGCTTTGCTGAACATGCGTGGAGATCTAAAATCAGATGAATCAGCTTCTTCTCTGAGTTTTCAGAATAGTTCAAGGTGATACCTGTTGGCAATAATTAATGTAAATGTTGACAATAATCAATAGCAACTGCACTTAGCCGAATATGTAATAGTTGTAATAGGTGGAACAGTAGGAAACATTAATTATGTTTCCTATTGCTACGCCTACCTTACCAAACATGTGCTCCTATATGTACACGGGAGATTGATGATAATAATAACACATGAAATTCGATTACTCTCTGAAATATTCTTATATGGTATCAGAGCAGGTTCCGGTTCTCTAACCGGCCTGTAATTCATCATCTACCCACTTCTGCCAAAAATGGCAGATGATAAAAAAGACGATGGCGGCAAATCCACCATGGAGAAAGGGGCTCCTGCGGATCTACCTGCTCAAATAACCTCATTGCTTAATCAAATTCCCCCTGCAGAAAACAATCAACCAATCCATCTTAGTATGAAATTGGAAAACGATAATTACCCACTTTGGTCTCTGTTGATTAAAGTAGCTATTGGAAAACGATAATTACCCTCCTGACGGGCAAACCACCGCCCCCTGATCCAACAGAAAAAGGTTTTCCTCGCTGGGAGCAAGCCGATTTGTACGTATATTCATGGATTTTGGATAACATTGATCGCAACTTGGTCACCCGATTTGCATCGCATCCAACTGCCAAAGATCTCTGGAATGGCCTAGAGACCACATCTAATAGTGGATCGGATGCATTTCAGATCTATGATCTTATGGTTCAAGACAATAGGCAGTGACAAGGCAACAACACACTTGAAGAGGTCTATGGTATACTACAACTTCTCTGGAAGGAGGTAGACCGACGGGAACCAAATCCTATGATTTGTTCCCTGAACATCGCCACCTACCAAAAAATCAAACAAGAAATTAGGCTCTACCAATTATTATCTGCCATAAATCAAGAATACAACAATGTAACGCGAGAATGATTGAAACAGGATCCATTACCCACCGTTGAAACTGCCTACGACCCAATTCGACGAGAAGTGGCACGAACTCAGATTCTGAATTCAGCCGCTACAAATAGCCAAAGTCTCGTCACAAGTATTGGAAGTGGACTACCGAGCCAACCCCGGTCAGAGAAACCCAGATCCGAGTCTCGGTCATCATCCCGGATGAGCAGTAATGACAAGGCGAAGCTTTGGTGTATGGACTGCAAAAAATCAGGACACTCAACAGAAAAATGTTTCAAGCGTGTCGGATTTCCGGATTAGTGGTACGAACTTCATAAAATTCCCAAATTCGGATGAGCGGCCACCACCGTGGGCCACACAGATATGGCTGCCAGCAGCGAGGATGGTCACATGGCGGAAAGATCGGACAATTTCGGTGGTTTCTCAGAAAAAATGGATGGTTTCGGTGGTTTCTCGTCGAAGTTGCAGGAAGAACGCGAAACTTATGCGAAGAAGAAGGAGGTGATATAGATACACATCTATATAATAATAATAATAATAATAATAATAATAATAATAATACATCTTTGTCCCTTCTCTTGCCAGGTGAAAAATCATGCTTACCCCTAATTTTTCGAAAATCACGTGTGTGCCATTGGAAAAAATGTGAGTTATTGCAGAATGGTCCCTCGAAAAATATCATTTCTCAGCCGCCGCCCCAGACTTTTCTGGGCAACATGGATGGACCCAAGTTCTTTTGGAAATTGCTGCCACGACCCAGAAGTCCTCCGAAATTACAGTTTGACCCCCGAAAGCCCACAAAATTCCTACAACAGCCACAAAATTATGGAAAATTACAGGATTGCCCTAGAATTAATAACCCGCTATATTTTAAGCACGGATGCTTCAAATTGGCATATAGTGACCCTATTACTTCCAATATGGCGTGCACAACTTCGATGGTCCACGACAAAAAGAATTCCAAGTGGTTGTTTGATTGTGGGGCGACGAACAAGATGACTTTTGATGCTACTGATTTGATTACTACAGGACAACCAAGAATAACTCGTATACATACAACAAATGGGGGTATATCGACAGTAACAGGAGTTGGCTCAATTGAGCTTTCCTACAAATTGAAACTGTCTAACTGTCTCCACGTGCCGTCACTATCTTGCAAATTATTGTCTGTTAGTCATGCTACAAAAGAATTAAATTGTGT
>JAOWBN010183953.1:6564-16624 GCA_028565015.1 Pinguicula moranensis
AATGAGTCATTACTTTGCTAAAAACCCATCTCAGCTTGTATACGTTATAGCATCAAGGTCAAGAGATTGCTGCAATAGTCCCTGCGGTAAAGACTTAGGGGGTATTGCAACAGTGATCTGCTGAACTTCAGCTATGCAGGACGCCAGATGACAACAAGAGTCTTTAGTGTGGAAAGTAGCATAACTCTACCTGTTCACCTTATAACATCATAGTCCTATGATTTTTGTCTCATCCTTTGCTTCCCTTTTTGCATTGAAATTGCTAGGACCATGTTGGGATCACTCAATCCCATACTGCATTCTGCAATATTTACTCAAAAGCAAGCGTTTGTATTGTTAACTCAACCAGCTTCCATTCTGGTACAAGTTCCTAGGATACATCAGTAGTGAGCTTTACATCCTTCCACACAAGGAAGAGTAGCTCACATTTAAGAGGGTTAATGACTATAATCATCTTAGAACTCAAGACATGGGAAGGTGTTCATTAGACAATCAATGAGATGAAAGGGAAATGAAGCTTGTATCCTATAAATCTCAATCTCATACATCATTCACATTTATGTCATGCGCATTAGTATTGATCATCAGGTTTCATTACCAAAAAAACCTATAGGGGTGGTAAGTGATTGCTACTGGTGAACAACCACTTTCAGCCTGTGGGAGGCTTCTCCTTTGTTGTAATCTAAATTCCCCCACCTGCAATCACTTGAAGGAAACATATATAGCTTTAGTCGTCAGTAAAAAAACTATTAGTTGTGATCCGGTGCACAGGTGATTGGTGAATTTGATATTGTCTTTCTTGTTATAAAAATTGTTTCTCTTTTGTGACTGTTTGATTGTGTTTAGCACGCCATTCTTGCCTCAACCAGTCCATGCTATGTTTGTAGCTCAATCTTGCTCTTGCTCATTCTTAGTTTGTAGCTCATTCTACTTTAAAAAAACATAAAAATCATACAAGCTAGTCTGCCAATGAGTAGGGGAATAGATGCATCCCTCTCACACCATTTATCCATTGCCTTGTTAGGCATCGAATGTTGTTTAATAGTTGGGGTTTGTTTGGTTCCGCTGCTGTAAAATGAAGTTTTTTTCTGCCCTTTCAAATTGTCCAGGCAGTAGCTAGCCAGATAGATATCCAGGTTGCCCTATTTGCAGTAACTCATTTTATCTCAATGAAATTCTATAGGGATATTCCTTTTGGAGTGTTTCCCACTATTATTGATTTCCAACCATCTCTGAAATTGATCCCATATCTTCGTTTTCAATGCACATTATTCAAATAAATGTTCAATGGTTTCCCCTGCATTGCAGCAAAATGTGCAGCTTATGTCCTGATCTTCTTTTGTAATTTCCCTGGCCTGTAGGACAGTCTTTGTAGGGATAGAATTTTGTATTAACTTCCATGAAAATATCTGGAGTGAAACCTGGCACGGAGAAATAAACTTAGCTACTAAATTTACCAAGCTATACAGACTAGTTGCTAACAAGGATGCTTATATAGCTGATAAAGGGCAGTGGCAAAAAACAATTGGCAGCGGAGAAGAAGTATCATGTGGCCTGTTGAGTTGATAGAAATGGATGCTTATTAGCAACCCTAGAGTGTATCTTCACTGATTTCCTGACTAGAGACATATGCCTCTTCCAAGGGAATGCAGAAGGTGGCTACACAGTAAAAAATGGATATGATCATATCACTGCACTCTTACCTCCCCTTTCTCCAGTCAAGAATCTGAGTGCCTCAAAAGAATATGGAATACCTTCACATTAATGAAAATCATGATCTTCAATTGGAGGTTGCTGCAAAATGTTATCCCAGCCAAGCAAGTGTTCCTGCAAAAACACATCATACTACCAAGCTCAAACGACAAGTGTACATTATGCTTAACTCATGCAGAAACTATTAAACACTTATTTTTTGAATGCTTTAAATATTTACGGGTCCAGTCCAAGCTCTTAACGTGGCTGTAGATTGAAGAAAAAGCCTCCAGCACAACCGCTCCTGACCTGCAGACCTTCCTAGATCTAAGGCCAGCAAGAATAAACAAAGATGCTTGGACATCCATTTTTCTAGCCACCAAATGGTTTTTGTTGAAATCCAGGAACCTTGTTCATTTCCAAAGCAAGGAAATTGAGGTGGGAGACATCTTGTAGACTGTCCAGAGAGAAACTTGGAGCTAGAAAAAAGCTAAATCCTCTCAATGCCCTTACTCCTTTACTGATTGGCAAATTAATCTTCCTTCTTGTGTTGAAATCAACATGTAATTCCTTGTGGATTCTTATATGCGCAGAGAGGAACAGAAAGGGATTTTCTTAACAAAGGAGAAACCTCTTGCACGCACTGAAAGTGGTTTCCAATAGGTAGCAATCACTAACCCCTAACTATTGCAGCTTTGAATTCATTGCCATGTCTCTATAGTAATGTAATAGTGATGGAGTCTCCTAAGATGGTGGTAGACACTACCCTTCCCTGTATATTGCACACTATGATGCATGTTGTCTCCATGTAACAGTAACTGGTCTAGTCTTAATTTCCTCACATTACTTTCATTATCCTGATGTAATTATCTATCAACTTCATAAAGTTACAGGGTAAGTGCAGAGCACATCACTTAGAAAGGTGATCAGAACCTGACTGATGATACACCTACTTATAGCTTATCTCCTCTTGTACCATGATTGGACACTCAGTCACTTGTACTTGGGTATGGTAGGGGTTTGTTTAAACACTAAATGAGCACTGTGTACATGAAAGCATCCCAGCTGGATCTAAGAGGTTATATGAAGGAAAGGAATTAAAGGAGGTGACACAAATCATGGGACTATGATGCTATAAGGTTTACAAGTTGATCTTGGTTAACTACTACAGTAAAGTCACTTGTTGTCATTGGACGGCCTGCATAGCTCAAGGTTAGCAGACTAAAAGTCTTTGCTTAGGGGAATATTGTTCCAATACCTTGACCATAACGCTATCAGGTGTACATGCAGATTTGGGTTTTTAAACAAAGTAATGATTCCTGTAGTCATTATATGGCAGCATGCTGAGAGTCACGTGATCAATTCTTCCACCTCCATATACTCTTTCCCACTACTTGTACCAAGGTTTATTTTCCTGTATACTTCATTTTTTATTTTTATTTTCGACAATACATACTTTTATTCATTGATGAATTTTGGCTTACCTACAAAAAAAAATCCACGCAAATACACTAATATTTTTTGGAGCAAACTGATTCCAGAACAGCTACAAGAGTTGCATTTCACTTTTAGTGTAGGCTTGTTGTGTGTGAGAGCAGATTATCTTGTAAGCTTCTCTTGCAGTATATGATCCATGTGTGTTCCCTATAAGGTGGTACTTGTATTTTCTTCATGGCATATGAGAGAGGTCCTGCAAGAGTGTTAGCATATTGTGATGATCAGTAGGCTCGTTGCCTCGGAGATTCCTTCTCCATATCCATTCCCAAATCCATCTATCTCACTCCCATTTTCCTGACTTGGCAATCGTAGTTCATTTATGCATTGATGCCCTATATAAACAAGGATACCCGTCTACCATAGTTAGAGAGACGCACCATTTGTGAATCCAATAAAAAATTCCTTCTCTATCGCCAACTTGAATACTGCTAATGTCATTGAACCAGGTAGCACAGAGTGTATTCTAAAGCCCTATCCACCAGGCATATGCATAGGTGTATGTTCTTCTTCTATGCCTTCGATTGGACCATGTTTTTTTTAGTTCTTGATGAGTCCCTAATTTTAGTCTTCCTTTCTCTGCATATCGTGATTTGATGATAGTGTAGGACAAGTTTGATTCTCCATGAAGTAGACATTCTTCCAATTTTCTAAGCAGTGACACATTAATTGCCAAGGGATCCCTCACTCAACCTCCTCGGACAGTGGGAATAAGTACTTTCTTCCAAGAGACCTAGCATACCTTTCTTCTCTCCATAGTGTTCCCCATAGAAAGTTTCTCATTAATCACCGTTAGGGGTGCTTTGTAGAAGTTGAAGTAATTAGAGGGGATGGCATTCAACAAAACATTGAGAAGGATCAACTTACCTCCCTTTGATATGTATTTATGCTCCCAAGTGGCAAGTCTTTTAGAGATCCTACCATAATTGGTGTCCACATTTGTGATTTCTAAGGATTAGCCCTATGGGTATGCCTATGTATTTGAATGGGATAGTTCCAGTGAGACATCCAATGTGTTCACACAACAGTTCATAATTATGCAGGATAGTTCTAAACATTCTTATTGTTTCCCATGAAGCTTGTCCGAATACTATGGTGTCCTCCACATATTGTAAGTGAGAAATGGGCACCTTTTCTCTGCCAATATACAGAGGTTTTAGTAGATCCAGATCCACGACCTTGTTGATTAACAAGGATAGTCCCTCAACAGCTATAAGAAACAGTAGAGGGGATAAAGGATTTGCTTGCCTTAGGCCTCTTGACGGGAAAAGTTGTGTTGTAGGACATTCGTTGATTAAGATTGGGGCTGATGAGAATTCAAGTAAGGCTTTGAACCGCCATGTCTAGCAAGGTGGAAACCCCATTTTGATCATTACATTCATTACGTAACTCCAATTGAGTTTGTCAAAAGCATTTTAAAATCGATTTTGAGGACTAGAGCTTGATTGTGTAGCTTTCTAGTATCGTCCACTATCTCATTTGCCACCATTACCCCATCAACTAGCTTCCTACCTTTCATAAATCTCATATGTTGGATGGAAATCAAATTTGTAAGTACTTCACTCATTATTTTGGCTAGTAGTTTAGCTATTAACTTGGGTATGGCTCCTATAAGGGTGATTGGTCTATAGTCTTGCACCTCCAATGGTTTTTTCTGTTTAGCAATCAAAGTAATGTGAGCCACATTGCTCTATTTTGCTATATGAGCAGTTTCTATAAAATTCAGAGAATAATAAGCATACGTCAGTTTTCATTAAATGGAGAAAATGCCTAATGAAATAGAAATTAAAACCATTTGTTGCTGCCACATTTCTTAATTTCTTCAAGTATTTCTTCTTCATCAAAAGGTGCTATCAACAAGACTTGTTGTGCAACACAAATGGTGGCAAAATTCATGTTGGTCACCTTTAGTCTATTGTGGAGTGTTTCTACATATCTGTTAGCAAAGTCTTTCCTGAAACACTCTTTCACCTCATCAGGTTCCTCTAGCCAACTATTCCTTTCCCAAATGCCATGCATTGAGGTTCTTTGTCTATTTCTATTAATGCATCTGTGGGAGAAGAATGAGTTAGCATCTCCTGGTCGCAGCCATGCAAGTCTTGATTTATGCTATTTGGTGTTAATCAATTTTTTGGTAACTTTGATGAGGCGCTCATTGAATGATAGAACATGATCAATATTCACAAAACCTGTCAAGTACATCTTCTAGTTCTGCTTCCAAGGTTATCCTGTCCAATTCTAACTGAAGCTCTCTTTGTTCTTTACTTAGGTCTTTTGGGGCATTCTTATTCCACCTTCTGATACCTGCTTTTATTGCTTTAAAATTTTCTTTGATCCTGTATCTAGTATAGCCTTGCAGGCCAGTGTTTCACCATGTGTTTGTTACTAGGTCATCGTATTCTTTATCTTGTAGCCAGGTATTCAGAACATGAAGTCTTTTGGGGCACGAGTTTTGATTTTGATTTACAAGACAAACTGGTAAATGGTCCGATCCTCCTTGGTCAATCCTTATTGAACCCATTGATTCTGTGGAAACTCTAGCCTTTGTATCATTAACTAGGAATTTTTCAAGCCTGCTCATAGCCCTTAGTGAAGGTAAATGCCAGGTATATCTTCTCCCTGAAATTTTGAGATAAAAAATTTATATCCTAAATATAAACTCTCTGAACTGAGACATTTCCTGTGTGTTTGAGTACAGTGCAGTACCTTATCTTTCCAACGGCTCTAATATAGCATTAATGTCTTTCATAAGGCTACCACAACAACCTCATGACTCCGATACTATAAGGTGAGTAGAAAGAGCTGGTTTTTAGCAAGGTAATGACTCCTGTAATTATTTATATGGTAGCCTGCATAGTTTAAAGTCAATTGATCATTGTTGCACACCTCTTCCTCACCCTACGATTGTATTGCGTAACATGTATTTATCTTGGTTTTCTTTATTTTTTTTCTTTAGTACTTTCTTATCTATATTAAGAAAGTTTGTAGATATTTTATTATTAATGAATTTTTTGGCTTAAGAAAAAAAAAGTCTCACGTAAGGCACCACGTCTCATGATCTTTTCCCAATTTAGATTCCAGCTACTCCCTCCACTAAAGCTGTTTAGTATCCTATCATTTGGTCTATATACATTGATCATGTTTGAGATCATTCCATCATCCTTCCAGATACCTGTTGTATCCACAAAACTCTCCCCATCAATTATGTTGTGTCTTTGAAATTGTTGCAGTCACAAATACAAATCAAGCCACATGACTAATATGCTTCTGCTCATATCCTACGCAGAATCAAAATTTGAGTCATACCATAGTGATGCACAAAATCTGTTATCTACCTATTCCATCTTTGTTTCCTAAATGCTAATAAAATTAGAAGAACTACCAATACTTGATACGCGCTAACGTGCAATGTTGCATGCATGATATGTGCGCGGCTCATATCCTGCGCACAACATCTTGCCAAGGGCACAACCTGGTGGCTTGACAAGTAATGGGCACGCGTTGCCTGGGCGATACCCACACACCCCACAACATGCGCGTTGTGCTCTGCCTGCTTGCTAAATAATACGCACAGATTTCGCATTTCTTCCATCTTCTCAAATGGCCATCTTCTTTTCTATCATTACATAGACATCTCATCATCTTGCGTCTATTTCTTTTTAGCAATTACAAGCAAAGTACTACATCCTTTATAGACTAGCTCAGGATTGATCAACCCATAGAGTTAGGTACAAACATATTAATCATCATGCATAAAACTCCTTCTCTGAGTCACTAATAGTTTAGTTTCCTGTTCCTAACACTATAGGCACAACGCTGAACTATCATCTCTTTTGGACTTTCTCGATCGAAGATTATTCTAGGAGCGTCCAATGGTAATTTGACTATCGATTCAATTTTTGCTTTATCTATTTCAATGCCTTTCTTTGAAATCACATGCCCTAAACTCTTCCATAGACATAGTCAATTTTTCAAGATAGTCGTCAAATGAACTCGAATAACTAAGAAATCATCCATAAAATTTTCAATCATGTCCAACAAATAAAAAGCGTGCACCTTTGGAAAGTTGCATGAGCATTAGGCTTAGGAAGTTCTTGGTTGAGTTGGAATTCATTCCAGACATGAATAAGGGGATAACACTCTAGTTTAACAACAACGCGGTTACTACTAACTTCGAAGAGTTCACAAGTTACAAGAAGTCAAAGCATGTCAAGAGAAAGTTCATCTCACAAGAGAAATAGTACCCTGGGAGACATCACCGTAGATAAGATTGTATTTGAGACAACCTGACATAATCATTTACCAAGACTCTTCCAACTATAAAGTTTAAGAAGTACTTAGACAGTTTAGGACTTCGTGAAATAAGACATTTTCTCTAAGCTCTAGGGTAAGTTGGAGATTATTAGATTTGTTGCCCTGTGAGCCATGTATTGAACAATATGATGTGGAATGTTCATTGAATGAAACTTAGATTGTTTAATATAAAGTCAAACATCAATAGGTTTTCATGATTGCAGTTGATGTAACTTAATAGTTCAGCAAAACGTGTCGTGTGAGAGGATTGAGCATCAATATTGTAGTCTCAAATGAGTTTGTTGTCGATCATATTAAGTTGTGAAAAATCTAATGATCTAGATATCCAATCTCCCAGATACATTGTTAATTCCTTGAGTAATATATGGAAGATCACTACGGGAATGATCCTTATGATTTTATGGACAAGGTCAATCACTAGATCAAGATTTGGGGTCGAATCTTTTCCAATAAATGGAGTATTATACGATCTTGGACAGAAACAATAATCTTGTTATGATTTCATTCGAAGATGAAGCATGTGGACGTGAAGGGGTGCAAGCACGTGAACGTGAAGTCCATGAAAACCTTATACATGCAAACCCTAATTTCCATGCATAGGTGGTCATGCAAACTCTGGAATAGTTTGATTTAAAGATGGAAAGTTGCATGGGTAAAAGTACATGTTCTTGAATGGGGCCTTGCCCGACAGAGGAGTTTTGGCTCGTAGATGAAACTTGCACTAAAAGTCACATTGATTTGTTGGTTTTATTATTATTATTTTAGGGAATTAATAACTATCAATTTCATTATTTTTGAAATTAGCAGGTATGTAAGAGTTCAAGGTTAGTTAGAATCCTTAGTTTTCCTTGAATTAGAGTTATAGTCTTATGTTATTTCTTCGCCTATGAAGGGTTTTGTACTCGGCATTAAACAGATGTTATTATTGATTTTAATTATGAACTTGTGAGAAAACTCTTTGTTATTTAATTCTTTATTTTGAAGAGAATTAGATTGCATACAACTTAAACTTTATGTAAAAGTTGATCCTTTGATTCCATGTTGATCATTGGCTAGATATTATGTTAGGCATTCGACTAGATCTTTGTTTTCATTCGTGTCTAGCATAATTTTGTAGCTAGGGGTTCATGAATTATATTTGACTGAGTTCTTAAGGTATAACACAAATCTCCATATCATTTATTTCAATCAAATCTATTGTGTGTAGCTTTTTGTTGGGTTGCACGCATATTTTTGGTTGGTCTGCTGAATTCTGATTACTTGTGTGCCAGAAATTAATTCCCAAATCTATGTTATCTGCTGACATACAAAGATTCGTATCAATTTGGTATCAAAGCAAGGTGGAATTGTTCTTGCATTTTCTTCACTATTTTGAATTCTAATTCGTGGAGTTGACGTGTGATTCACAAATGTTGTTTTCCTTGTTAGGGTCTGATATGAAAAGGAGTATTATTTTTTGTAGAGAATTCTTTGTTCCATATTCAACTATCATAGCCTGAAGTTCTTGTTGTTTTTTATTCTGCTATGTGATAGTCATCTATGAAAGTGATGAAACACGAGTAGTCATCTACGAAAGTGGTGAAATAAGAAGCTTCATGGCGTGCTTTCACGTTCATGGGTACGCAAATGTCAAAATAAACTAAAAGTCTTCTTCCTAGCCTTTTCAGATAAGCGAGGTTCACACATATGCAACTTAGCCTTAGTGAGTTGGTTCACTAGAACACACTTAACAAGTGTATTTAACATATATTGGCCAATAAGACTAAGTTTAGCACGTCATTTAAGAATTTCGGAAGATGTATCTATGTTAGAAACTAAGGCAATGGATGAATTGTTTGAATCGCTGTAAATATCATCCAAATCAAGAACGCAAAAACTATGTTCGTAGGATTTGTGATCAAACAAATTGTCATCGTACTCAATTTTCAATCCACTATGAGGAAGATTAAATGAAAAACTTAATTGTAGCAAAGCAAAAACTAAAATTAAACTACAGAGAACTCCTGGTACATAAATTAAGTCATGTAACAACAATATATTCCCGCTATGAATCTGAAGCTTATAGGTGCCAATACCACTGATATCCTCCTTCACTGCCATTTTCCATGTTTACACTTCATGTTCCGGCGCCACAACGATGAAACTCAATAAAACTAGTACGGACATTTACTAAGTGTTAGCTCACTCCTGAATCCACAATCCATTTTAGGAAAGAAAATTGCAACTAATGCATTGGAGCAAACGTATAATTTGGGATTAGTTGGAATGAAAGGTACCTTTTTCGGCTTGGAATAGTCTGTAGAGAAGTGACCTTTATTTTTGCAGTTATAGCATTTCACGTGCGCCATATTCTTCGGGCCGTTAGCCTTGGGTTGTTTAGTTATTTTCTTTCTTAGTAACATATACAACAAAATGGATTAACACATGTAATATTTAATTATAACAATTAAGTCATTTTTACTGTAGAGCATTTTTGGTTTAATTTTAATTTTTTCTAGTTAAAATAATTGGCAAAAATAAATTGTAACGCATAACAATTTGATTCTTTTTAACACATAGT